>PVJX010006589.1:37722-76964 GCA_004027295.1 Dolichotis patagonum | reverse complement strand
TTATTTTCCTGTTGTTGGTTTCCTTTCTCCCCTATTTAATTACTTGCCTTGCTTGGTGATTTCTTTCTATTGATGCTCATGTGTTTGTGGCCTTCATGATGTCTTTTTAATATATCCTTCAGAGAATTCTGTAAAAAATGGTTTGGTGGTCATGAATTTCTTCAGCTGTCCTTTGTCATGGAAGTATTTTATTTCTCCACTGATTTTGAAAGATAGTTTGGCAGGATAGATCAATTTGGGTTGAAGATTGTTTTTTCTTGGGGTTTGAAATATCTCATTCCAGGCTTTCCTTGATTTGAGGCTTTTGTGTTGAGAATTATGCAGTGATTCTGATAGGCTTTCCTTTATAGGTGTTTGTTTCTTTTTTTTCTAACTGCTTTTAATATTTTTCCTGTGCTGAATATCTGTAATCTTGATTATTATATGCCTTGGTGTAAATTTATTTTAGTCATGGCTATTTAGGGTTCTATAAGCTTCATTAATTTGAATGTCAAATCCTTTATGCATGTTTGGGATATTTCCTGCCATTATTTCTGTAAAGAGGTTTTTAATGACTTTTGCATTGTCTCCAGCTTTCTCACTGACTCCAATCAATATTGTGTTGCTCTTCTTAGCTTCATTTTGTAGCTGTTAGATTAACTTTTCATGGTCTCTTGCTATTTTTAAGATATCTTTCTTTTCCTGATTGCTGCTCATATTCTTGTCTTCTAGATCTGATATTCTATCGTTGCCATCATTCAATCTGTTGAGTATATTTTCAATGGAGTTTTTTTTTTTTTTTAGTACCAGGGATCGAACTCATGACCTTGTGCTTGCCAGGCAGGCATTTAAGGCACTGAGCTAAATCCCTGGCCCTTCAGTGGAGTTTTTAATCTCTTGGTTTTCTGTTTGGATCTGTTTCATTGATTCCATTTCTTGTCTATGTTGGGCATTCATGGTTTCCATCATTTTCCTAATATCTGTTTTTTTATCTGTTCTGCTTGAATGCTTTCACTTTGATTGTCATTTCTTTTTGCACCTTAGGTATTATTTTTTTCTATAGCTTCTTCCTTTTGTATTTTTCTGCTTCTATCATTTCAGAGGTTGCCAATGGTTGGCTTTTGATTTCCTGTACCTCTTTGTGCTCTGGACATGTCCTGAATGGGCTGGATATTTGAGGTTGCATTTTTGCTTCTTCTTGTCATCTTCCATTGTCTATTTTATTTTATATTTTATTTTATTTTACTTTATTTTATTTTATTTTATTTTATTTTATTTTATGTGTTGATGCTTGTAGATTTTTTTTATATTAGATAGCTTTATCTCTGTTGGCACAGCTTTCCTAGGAGATGTCTGTTCCCCAGGATATCTTCTAGATGTAGGTGGTTATTGGTCTCCATGTCTATCCCAAGAACCCATCTTTCCAATGTATTAAGAATCTGGAGTACCGGCAAACTTGGAACTCTGTGTCCAGAGGAACTTTGGACTATCTGTGCTACCTTGAAGGGATATTAAGTGACTGCCTCACTGCAACAAGATCCAAGCTGGCTCCAGTCAGTATGGTGAGTATGCCCCTAAAATAGAGGTGTACAGTAGCTAAATAGGACCAGTAGTAAAGCTCCCTCCAACTAACTGTAAGCCCTTGGTAAGTCTGACAAGAGTGAAAGTGACCCCTTCCTACACACAGAAAACATCAGGCAGAGTGAGGAGTGTGTCAAAAAGGACTCCCCCAATTTGAAGAAAATAAAAAGGGCTTATGAGACACACAGGCACACAATAAGGACACAGTAGGGCCTCAGCCGACACAAAAACTTTAGACAGGGAGATTTGATGACCTGGAATAACCTGAAGATAAAGTACTAGCAGTTACTAAAAGTTGACCTACATCAGTACTACTAGGCTTGTCAGCCCAGGAAGAATATAGGACTCACTCAACAGGCCCTGCAGCAGGAAGTCAGGTGACTGGCCCACCTATTCATTGTGGGACCCAGCAATTGGACAAACATCAACCTTATATTAAGACCCCAAGATACACACTAAGATACAATTGACACTAGTGGGTCTGAAGGACCAAACACTAACTCAAAAAGGGAAAATGGTAAAACAAAAAAGGAAAATGCAATCTCAAACACCTAGTCCACAAGGAGCAAGTAGAGGAGACATTGAAATAGAGGACTCCAAAAGTAACACACTGGAAATCTCTGAAAAGATACCAAATGAAATAAGAAAAACAACTCCATGAGGCTATCAAGGAACTCAAATTAGAAGTACTCTCCCATGTAAAGATAGAAATAACCTTAATAAAGGAGTTGCTGAACGCAGCTAAAGAAGAAATAGAAAGGCCCTAGAGATCCGGCCATGGCCATGGCAGAACCCAGGAGCCTGAACAAAGAAGCAATTTGCCCACCCTCTTGGTAAGCACCTCCCTTGGGCATGACCCGGGAGGAGAACCAGAGAAAGTCCCCAGAGATCCAGCCATGGCCATGGTGGAACCCAGGAGCCTGCACAAAGAAGCAATTCCCCCACCCTCCTGGTAAGTGCCTTCCTCCAGTGTGAGCCAGGAGGAGACCCTGTAGTGTTTCTTGAACCTACCGGTGCTCAGGCTTGGAATCAAACATCCCAACCCCCTCCAAACACCCTCCCCCCTGTTAGCAACTTGGGGCAGAGGTCTGAGCATCTCTTGGCAGGATGACGGTATGCAACATAGCAAATATAGGGGGTCTCCTCTGTCTTCTCTTTGAAAGCAAGTGTTGTTTTCAGTTTTGTTTCATGATTATTTGTTTTGCTCTATTCAATATGCTCTTTCAATTAATTTTGTAATGTTCTGTCTTTGGTTTGATTTTGCTATACTTAATTGACTAGACAACTACTGTGAAGATAATGAGATATATGATAGTATCTATTACTGTTATCCTGGTAACCTGCTGTGAAGTTCTGTATCAAATTCACTGCATTGTCTCAATTGGCTTTATTTCTACTATCTTAAAAAAAACCAGAATTATATAAGGTGATTAAAAAGGAAATAACAACAAAACAGATCAGTAAGGTACTGAGCAAGCTGAAACATGATATAACTAAACAGATAATGGACTTAAAAAGCAAAAGGAGGGAAAGAAAGTGCTCTAAAGGATATAACTGCATGTATGTTTAAGTGTGTAGGATTGATAACTGTATTACTAAGTTTTTTTAGATCATTGAAGAGAACTGTTTGTAGCCTCGCTGTTTGAATGTCCACTTTGTAAGCCTTAATTTTGTAACATGAACAACTATTTCTAAAAAGACCATATGTAATTTATCAACTAGTGATTTCTTACTGGTTTTTTTTTTGAATTCTGTATTATTTCTACCCTTTTTTCTGTTTTCCTTTTTTTCTCTTTAAATAAAATTTTAAAAAAGAAAAGAAGGAAGGTAAAAAAGAGAAAAGAAAAAAGGAGAAAAGAAGGAAAAAAGGAAAAAATAACTACTCATGTGAAGACAACAAATATACAAAAAGAAAAACAATACAGGACAAAACAAAACAGGGAGAAAAACAGAAAAGAAAAGGGAAAAAAACAAAAACCAACAGCAACAAAAAACAAAACAAAACCCAAATGACAACAAAAACAAGCAAGCAAGCAAACAAAAACCTTAACCAAGCCAACTACCAAGAGGAAAATCCATCAGATGGAAAAAAATAAAATAGTGAGATTGCTCCAGTGTCTACAGTGTTGTGGTAGGTCCAAGTCTCATCCCAGAATGTGTACTCTAGCCAAGATTGCAGGTGGATTTGTGTAAGGTTTGGGTCTGATTTTTGTTTCTAAATTTTGGGGAGAGGATTAACTTCTGTGGCTGGAGTTCTCTCTAGCCATTTAAAAAAGAACAAAACAATAAAATATTTAAAAATTAAAGAAAGAAAAGAGGGTGACCCTGCCCACCCACCTCTATCTAACGTGTCATTGTCCTCAAGCATAAGACTGGTTCACCCAAATTACCACATGCTGGCTTGTGTTATTACTACTGCTTCAGACTTTTCTGTGTTACCAGTCCTGTCTGTCCATTATGTTCAGTCTAGCCAGGGTCCTACTGTGTCCTTGGCATTTCTGTTGGTCTCTGGTCCCTGTGTCCCATCAATGGAGGGAACAGGAGTCTGATTTGCTTCTGGTCAGTCACAGCAGCTCTGGGTCAATGGTGAATGGGGAAGCAGGTATTGCACTCCCGCCAAGGCATTTAAAAACACTTAAAAAAAAATACAATAAGAGGTGAGTGAGTTGACAGGATAGTAGAAATGGCTGTCCAGGGCCTGGGATTTAACTCAGCAGCATAAGCACCTGCCTGGCAAGCGCAAGGTCATGGGTTCAATGCCCAATACCAAAAACAAACAAACAAACAAACAAACAAACAAAAAATGGCTGTTTAAGTAACTGCAGCCACACAAAAGCTATGTGGAAACAACAGCTACAGCAAAAGGGCCTTTGATAAATCACTAAGAGAGTAAAAGGCAGAATTAAATGATTGTGTGTATGTATCAAAGGCTAGGTGAAATTAATTCAAAATATTATATAAAATCATCAAAATTATCTAATCATGTTAATAAGAAACAGCTCCCATATTAGAAATAATTCTGATTTCCATTATCAATCTAATTACTTATCTGAATTACTTATTTGCCCCTTTAAATTTTTAGTAAATCAATTCAAATGATGAATATTTGAGGTGAGTGAATAAAACTTTAAGATCTGATCACTGCTGCTTTTTGTCCTTACTTCCTGGTATCATGCTGAGTCACTCCTGAGCTTTTATGTTCCCACATACAATTATGATCTCAAGGTGAATACCTGGTCACAGAGACTGCCACAGGGGTGCAATGGTCAGCTTTCACAAAGAAAAAGTTTGTCAAGGCTCTGAGCATCATTTTTATTAATTTAATAGTAAAAAACTTAGGAACATGAGTAGATGGGATTAGAGAAGCAGACACAAATCATCAGTCTTTGCTCAGTTAGCAAACTATGCCGAACAGGCAAGTAAAGAAAAAAGAAAACTACATGTAATCCATGGTGGTAATGTGTCATTGTACTATTTCAACTAGTCATGTCTTTGAGTTTGGATTGTCAATGTTATCCTTAAGAATAAGTGGAAAGGAGCCTGGATATTTCAGGGCCTAGTGGTACTGGAATACTTGAAATGGGGAGAGTGATAGAGCAAAAGGGAAATGACCTTAGGCATTGCCATGTGTTTGCTCTGAAGTTCTACTTAGAGTGGAAGATGTGGATGACCTGCTGGGAGGAGGATGGGACCATAGCATTATGTGGCACACTAGAAATTATCTAATTTCAGTAAGACTTTGGACAAGCTCATCATTGTGGCTCAAATGCAGAAGCCAAAATTAACATTAGGAGGTTAGGATCCTCATTTTGACAATGGTGTCACCAAAACTTGGTTGAATTTGAGTCCTGATACCCCACAGGGCCTAACATCAATTTTGTCACAAAGGTGAATTATTGTGGTTGTATAATGACCATGTTCATTCTCTAGAATATTTCTATTAATGAACTATTAGTTTTAATTTTATGACTTTTATTATGAGTAATTAACATGAAAAATATCAAAATTTAAGTATTGCATTTTTAATATTTATTAACTATGAAAAAAGCATCAAATTTTTCAATATTGAATGCTTTTTGGTGTACAAACCTAAAAAATAACAAAAGAAAGAAATTTGTACATGAAGTACAATGAAAACACCAATAGAAAGCTACAAAACCAAATAATCTTTGTGTCAATCATCACACCTAAGGTAGTCTTCATACATGAAAATAGCATATTCCATACACATATATTGCTCACACTGACAGCATATGTATTTTACTTTCCTGCACTTTTCCTAAGATGTACTTGACATCATGCTAGTCTTGTTGTTTTGTCAGGAGGTTTTTATTATATTATACAATGTGTAGTTAGCAGGAACATAAAATATCAATAAGATAAAGTATTAAATTCTTAATGTGTATTGCATATTGCACATTTAGAATAAACATCAAGTATTTTCACATCAGCTGTGTACTTGTTTACAAAACCTAAAAGATAACATCAGAAATAAGTTCCTATATGAACTACAATGAAAATACCAATAGAACTCTACAAAAAGTAATCTTTACTTCAATTATCACACCCAAGGCAGTCTTCACACATCACAACTGAATGTTACATGCACATATCTCACTTACACTGAAAGCACATGTTCATAGCTTTCCTTTCCTATGTACCTGGCCATTCTTAACTCATTTATCTTCCTATTCTGTCAGGATCGTCCTCCTATATCATACAATATGCATATAGTGGGGAAATAAAATGCCAATTAAATATAATGCACGATATGTAATAGATGCTTAGAATACATATCAACATTTTTATATCAGCTGTTAACTTCCTTACAAAACCTAAAAGATAACATCAGAAATAAAAATCTATGTGAACAACAATGGATATACAAAAGTCTACTACAGAAATAACCTTTACTTTAATTGTCACATCCAAGGCAGTCTTCACACATGAAAATGACGTGTTCCATACAAAAGTATCACTTGCACTGAGAGCATTTATGTTCTGATTTCCTGTTCTTTCCTCTAGGGCACATTTGACATTTTGTTGGTTTTCCTGTTGGTATAGTAGGTCTTTGTGATGCTGCATCTGCTGGTTCAACTGTCAGCTCACCAGTGTGCTCCTCAATTTTTTTATGTAGTTGCCTAGGCAAAAACATTTTGTTTTTCCTTTGCTGTAAATTATCTCTTGTGAGTCCCAGTTCCAATCCTCTAATAAAATTTCTCCATGATATATTACACTTCTCATTTTCTTTGTAAACTATCAAACTTCTTGTGCCACACATGTTTAGAACCAAGTAAAACACAACCATTGGCCAATGCTTTGTGTTCTGAGTGACATCATAGTTGCTGCATAACTCATCAATAACATCTACTCCACCTTTGGTTTTGTTGTAGAAAGTTACCATCTCAGAGTTCTGTTTTTTTGAGTTTCCCTATCACTATTTCCATGGTGCAATGTTGACATCAGCAGAATCAGTTTCTTTTTCTTTGCCATATATGAAGCTAATGTTGTATCTTTCTGAAATCCAAAGATTGTATTATATAACTTTCTGTTTAGAAATTGCAACATTTCATTTAGAATTTCTGCTTTCTTGTTTATAGTTCATACACTGGTCAATTTATGCTACACTAGGAAATATAACATCAGTTGGAAACTTGTGAGTCAATTGTTGAATGTCACATTCTGATTAGTTTGAGAGATGGTTCACATCATTTGGTTCATAACTATACAAATAAGGACCTGGTAACTGAGTTTCAGGATAAATTTCTAAATTGAAAGCATAATAAGTCTTTGCATCTACAAGGGCATACATTTTATGCCATATTCTGAAGGTTTTGGGGGACATACTGCCTGAAACTACAGCAACCATGAAATGCTAAAATATTTTCATCAATAGTCATGTTTTTAAATAGTGTGTAGCTGGGGATTTAGCTCAGTGGCTTAAGCGCCTGCCTGGCAAGTGTGAGGTCATGAGTTCAATCCCTGGTACAAAAAATAAATAAGTAAATAAATAAATGAATAAATAGTGTGTAAATTGGTTGACAATTAGCCACAAATTTTTCAAACCATCAGCAGATGACACCCAGATTATCAGTTCTTTTTCTTTTTTGGTGTTTCCTTTTGTCATCAAATATCAGGTAATTTTGAAGGAAACCAAATCTCAGCATCATTGTTATTCTACAAACCTCAAGCCCACACTCATTGCTTTTCCAAAAGTCTTTTACAAGCCTATGATTACCATGAGAAAGCCCTGCTAAGTACAGCAGATCTATGAATGCTTTCAGTTCAGCTAATCAGGTGTCATAATAAATACATTTTTGAGTATGACTATTGCTGCATACAGAATATTTTATGTGTACTTCAGCATTTGTGTATTTCACATCTTGTAGCATTGCATATGTTACAAACAATTTCCAACATTGAATGGCAATGCTGATATTCTGTCCAATATATTTCACCCCTTCCAAGATCCTCACTATATTTTTGGGCCTAGTTCTAACACTGGATTGTTCCATTTGGTTGCATAACCATTTTGTACCATTTCTACTAGTCAAATAGGTACTCACATTGCTGTTTTCATCATCTGAATCAAGAAGTTCTGCATTCTCTGTATTTGTATGAGTTGATTCTTGCTCCATTTCACTGCTACAGGAACTTTGACTCACATGGTCAATATCAGTGTCATTATCTTCTTCATCATTCATGCATGATCAGATGATTCACTTTCAACCTCCTTCAAAACTTGCAAATCTGGTTTTTTATATGCCATTGTAATGAGCTGGGCTACTTCTACCAGAAAAATCAAAAGAAGAATTTTTAAAAAAACAAATCCTAAATGCTCAGAAATTTAGCAATGAGCATTTCACAGATAAAACTCACTTGTTGCTGCTTTGGATCTCCATTTACATGCTTTGCCATTCGCCTGCCAAGTGAGTGAATGCACAGATGGTTTTTTGCTTTCCCTAGGCACAGCTACTGTGAGTCAAGCCCACATTCTACTTATGGTAAAATACATGTTTACAGAGCAGAAGAGTGGTGTGGGTGGATTTTACCCTCTGCAATGATCAGATAAACATATACAAAACCTGTTAGAGCATAATGAGGGTAAAAATTTCAGTTTGACACTTTTACATACACCTTGCTGTTCATCATACCAAGTGGGTAAACACAAGATTGCTTCTTGTATCTCCTAGGCACAGATACTGAGACTACTGAGACACACAGATGGCTACTATAATGGTAACACGCAAATTTACAATAGGAAAGTATGGATTATTGTAACCCAATGTCCCCCAGGACCAAAACACATAAAGGATATGTAATGCACACCTCAGAGGCCAGACATAATCATTGACAGGATCAAGAAGAGGGTGATTATGACCTTGGTTTACTTATCTGCAAAATGAAGATAATGATGTTACTTGGCTTAGAAAGTTGCTATGAGAAATAAGTGAGTTTATACATGTAAGATGCTCAGAAAAAGAAAACAAGTGCATTGACTATCATTACTCATACTATTATCATCATGTATTACCTTATAAGTATTTTGTCTTAATCAGGACATACATTTCTCTAGTAATCTCCCATTTTTATAATTCCCTCCAAATCTACATAAACTCCAAAACCTATCATTCAGAACAATATTATGTATCTATTAATTGTTTAGGTTCACATATTTGCCAAATAACAGATTGCTACCTGCTTCTAAACCCATTTGCTAAATCTTTCCCAGAGCATACATTTGGAAAAGAAAAAGAAAGCATAGTCTTTTTTCCTCCTTCCGGAACCACACATCTATTTTTTTTTCATAGTTATCCGACCTTGGATATTAGGTACCTAGGAACATTTAAATCCAGTGGACAGGTCTTGATCCTTCCTGTATAAATAATATCACCTATGGGTAGTAAATATACTCACTGCAGATTCCTAGACTATCTCTGTGAGACAGTTATGGAAAGATGCTGTCCTGGTCCTGAATCTTTAACCACTGAGTTTCTAACCAGCCTTCATATGTTACTGATTTTTCTTTTATTCTCAGTTTTTATGATGTAATCAAGACCAATGATCACAAACTCCATTTCAGGTGTTTGGAAAAAAAGGGACAGAGATTTTAAGTCATATGTGGCTTGTCCAAGACCACATGTGTTGGTTCAGTGGTGAGGTTAGAATTAGTGCTGGCCCCATTGGAGGGTCCTCTGAATCACGCCAGTCAGAAGAGACTCTATGCTCTCTAAGCTTCTGTAAATCAAGATGAGCTCTGGGTTGGAGTGGGCACAGAGCAGGTCAAGCTCTGTCTTAAAACAGGAGACCATAGGAACTATCCAGAAGTGACACAAGTCATCCACTCTTTTTTCAGAGTGTAACACCACAAATTTTCAGAATAATGGAAAAGTCAGGTAGAAGTATTAAAAGCAATCACATGGAAAGTACTAGGACATTCCTTTGTGTCTGACATATGTGTTTTCATTGCCAATGGTTTTGTACTTGCCACTCATTCTGTTTCCTATTAGTAAATGGTAACCTCATATGGATGGCATTTCTCTTTGCTGCTGTTCGGAATGGTCAAGGTCACATTCCAGAAAAGGATCGTTGCCTTGCAAAGCATAGCATTCTTGAGGAGAGATAAAGGGAAAGTTAATATTTGAAGATGTGGTCAACTTCATCAATTAACAAACTTACCTATCTTCAACTGTTGTAACTTTGTTCCTTTTCCCAGAAAAGTGTTAATAAGAAATAGGAATAAACTGTCTCAGACTAGAAAAATAGTTTCATATAATCTAATCTAGTTTTCATGTTTACTGTTTATATTCTAAGTATGTGTTTTATATACCATCTACTGAGTGTCTATTTTTAAAATGCAGTGTGACTTATATACATCCTGCACATTCTTTCTCTTGACAATGCTGGAGAGCAAGGGAGACAGTGAAAAGGAATCAAAAGGATGTCACTTGTGGTTCCTTCTAGTTTTGTTAGGGAATCTTTGAGTTTCAGAGTCAGACAGGAGGTTAAGGTGATGTAATTCAACCTGCTCACTTTTTTATCCAACTGAGCAATAAATTGCACAACAACCCTAACAGTTCTACAGCTCTGCTTGGATGTCTCTAATGAGAGGAAGCAGAGTATTGCCAGGTGAGTACTAAAACCTCTATGGGCACAGTTTCACTGCTTTGAAAAGTTATTTTCTTATGTTGACCCTATTTGACTATTTGTAACATTCCCTCCTGTGTTGTAGTTCTACCTTTAAGGTAATGGGGAATAAATCTTACCCAAGTACATTTGAGTGAAGAGGATCATAGCTTTGAAACCAGATGGTCTGAATCTAAGTTCCTCCACTCTGGGTCCTGGAAGGAATTTAGAATTCTATCTGGCACTTGATAGGCATACAATGCTAACTGATAGCAACATTATTTTTACTATTTCATCTCATGTATCAATTATTTTAAGAAAAGTAATGTTGTTTCAAGTGCTATGTTGAGTACATTCTGAAGCTATTTTTAACACGCGCCATAATTGGTAAGTAATGTCTGCCAAGGGTAGAATAAGAAAAAAATGCCATAAGACATTTGTCATCTATGACCCAATCCATTCTCAAATATCTAAAATAGGAACTTATCCCATCTCAGCATCCTCACCTCCAGAATAAAGCACCTGGTACAAATATTGTAGTCTATAAATTCTGGAACGTGCCAAAAGATAAATCTGGAGAGCATCCCTGAAATGGGATTAAAGTCATTGCAATGAATATGTCTTATCTTTTCATTTATTATCTCCAAATACCCATGTATGTCATAACTAATGGAAAATCTCTTCAAAAACATCATTCTTCAGTTTCCACAACTTAACAATGAGGTCATTTTTCTCCTTGCTACATAAACATACCGACACCCCTACACTAATTTTGTTGTTGGGTTGTAGGATGTTATGTTACGGAGAGAACCCTAGATGGGGGGGGTGTGTCAGGGAGTATGTTGGACTGAATTATAACCCCTACAAATTTACATGTTCAGGCCCTAACCCCAAGTGTGACTGTATTTGAAGTCTCTGAGAGATAATTAAGGATAAATGGGGTCTAAAGGGGGGGAGCCTCATACAATATGACTGGCACGTTTACAATAGAGCAAGAGAGACAGCAAAGGGTACATGTGGTCACAGTGATGAGGTTAGCATTTACTAGTAAAGGAGAGAGATCGCACCAGAATCCAACTGTCCTAACACCTCAATATAAGACATTTAGTCTCCATAACTGTAAGAAATAAATTTCTGCTAAGTCACTCCACCTGCAATAGTTTTCTATGGAAATTGTAGCAGATTAATACATATTGCATGAATTTTGAACCTAATTTTGCTATCAGTGAAAAATGTTATCCTAAAGTCTTTTGCCACAACAAATGTTAATACTGAGAAGTATGTTTTCCCTTGAGAATAATTTTCATATGCCTCACCTGGGCTCCTGTCTGGAGATGGATGTTACTCTGGGGATGGTGAGAATATAAGTGTCATAGGGGATAATCTTATACCCCAGTTTTGCTCCCTATGGAAGCTTTTTGACCCCAGAAACAGTTATTAAATGTTCAAAAGCAAATATATCCTTGATCCTTGAATCTCCAACTTCAATCTTTTTTGTAATTACTACACACCCATCTCATTTTATTTCATGTAATTAAATTAAGAGATCCTACTCCACAAATACTATGCTGGGACTCTCTTCCTTCTTCCCCTGCAAAAACCCTCCAAGAGAATTTATTTTTTAGAGGAGGGATGTAAGAGAAGCAAAGACAGGTGCTTCTTTCCTAGGTATCCAGGAACATTCCTTATTTAAAGTTTCTTCAAAATATTCCTGGTATTTAGGCGTATCCTTGATTAAAAAGAACCTCAGAAGTATTCTGACCTTGATATTTAATCAATTCAGTGCCTTAATATCTACTAAGATTCTGTCTATAATAGTCATGATAATAATGCATTTGTACCTATTGGGGGTTAAAGAAGGATTTAGAATAACTAGGTGCAATAATAATAGCTCCCAACTAGAAATATGATATTTAATTCTCTCTTGAAACACTTCAGCCCAACAATATTACTGTACATACACAATTACTGCCATCATTAAATGTCCTTTCATCTGTGGACTTCTCTAATTACAGCCAGAATGTTAGAGTTGGAAGAAACCTTCCAAACTAAGCCTTTGGCTCTGTTATTAATATAGGGGAGATTTTTTTCTTTTCTTTTCTTTTCTTTTTTCTTTTCTTTTCTTTTCTTTTCTTTTCTTTCTTTTCTTTTCTTTTTCTTTCTTCTTTTTTCCTTTCTTCTTTCTTTCTTTCTTTTCTTCCTTCCTTTCTTCTTCTTCTTCTTCTTCTTCTTCTTCTTCTTCTTCTTCTTCTTCTTCCTTCTTCTTCTTCCTTCTTCTTCTTCTTTTCTTCTTCTTCTTCTTCTTCTTCTTCTTCTTCTTCTTCTTCTTCTTCTTCTTCTTCTTCTTCTTCTTTTCTTCTTTCTTCTTCCTCTTCTTCTTCTCTGTTTGTTTGGTGCAGGAAATTGAATTCAGGACCTTGCATTTGCCAAGCAGGTGCTGTGTCACTTAGCTGTATCCCCAGCCTATAGGAGAGATTTTTATCCCCTCTGTCTTGATTTTTTTTCCCAGTCCTAAAGTAAGAAAGGTCCTTCTCCCGGAAGCCTGCATTAATAGGACTCAGCCACCCACAAAAGTTTGACTCAAGTTAATATCAGGGATGGGTAGCTATGCATAAGAGGGAACAAGGTAGGCCCCTTCATCTGTTAGCTTGGTCCTAATTGATCCTTAGCTAGAGCATAGATATTTTATTTTAATTAGTCTCTACCTGTTTGTTCTCATAAGCCACTTGATTAATGTCTCAAATTTTAGGATTACTCAGATTGATTGAATTAACTAATTTATTAAAACATTTCCCCAAAGGAGCAAGAGTAATTTGCTTCAAAAATAAAAATTGATCTTATTAGAGCCAATTGGAGTATTCAGAACAGAACTCAAGTAAAAGGATGCCTCTGGGTTTGGGACCTGACTGATTCCTTAACTTCATAGCACCTCCTCCAATCCCACTCCAACTAGACAGTCCTGTCGTTTTCCTTATATTGTTCTTCTTTAAAATGATCAAAGTATTGTTATCAGCCTTCAGATTGGAAGATGCTACCCTCTTGCCATTGGACAGGCTATTTTTAAGTGAGCTAATGGATCGTCTACATTTGAGATTCCCACTTGTGATACTCAACAAGTGATTCTGTTACTATGGAAGGAAAAATGCTACAATTTATGGAGCATAGAGGTTGCTATCTGGTATAGTGATTATGACTTTGATCGTCAGAGCTCAAACTGATGACCACTTACACATTCTTTGTATGTATTGGACCAAGCTATAGGTATGGGGCAGAGCCAGGGAATTGGTGCATGAATCTATATGGAAATAAACTTGACTTCTGTGTTCTAATAAGAACACAGGCCCTGGCTAATAAAAAAGAATATTGATAAAAAGAATTCTAAGGAACAGGTGCTAGTAGATTTATATTCTAAATAAGAATTGAAACCTGACAGATTTAGAAAAAAATCCACAGTGAGAAAGAATCATGGATTCTCACGGATATCTAAGTTAAACATATTATTTTCATATCTTTCTTTATTGACTTTATGGAATCAATATTTTTCTTTCTTCACTGAAGAATTCTTAAAAAAAACTTTTTCATTTTCACCATTTTTTGTGGAAGGCAGAGGGCACCCCTTTGTCTTACTTTATGAATGAGAGTATCTGATGATCTAGTGTAGAATAAATCTGAATATAAGAAGAAGAACAAGAATCAGAAAGATGTTTCAGGGACAGCCTCTAGCTAATAGGCAAAGAAAGCAATTGACCATTCTCTTTTTATTCTCCCATGGAGGCCTCCATGCTCATAATTCATGGAAAGGTTGTCAGGGTTCTGTATTGAGAACTTCATTAATTTCCTCTTCCTGATTCTAGGGCAGGATTCAGTGAGCCAACATCCAAAAGTCTGTCCCCCCTCAATACTGGTGATATATAAAACACTTTATCAGCTGAATTACTTAACTGGACCATTAGCAGTAAAAAGTAAAAGTTAAAAAAAAATTTTAAATGGAGTAATGGAAACACTGTTTCCTGACTTGACTCTCTTTGCAGGTATTTTGGCTACAGTGATCTCTAGCATAGCCTAATTCTCAGAGTTAATGAAGCTTATACTTAGGACATCTCTCTTGCAAAAGCCCTTTAAAAACCCTTGCAGACCTTGAAAAACCTCTAGCAATGTGTTAACATAGCTGAATATTCGTGTCAAATTTGCAAATCTGAGATAACTTTACTGTAATTGGCTAAGACTGCTATCTGTTTCCACTCCAGTTCCCACTCTATTTTGCTTATAAGGGGTTGAGGTAAGAATGAGGGTTGGGAATTTCAAATGAGTTTTCACTCATAACTAAATTAATCTTTAAGTCTTTATTTTGATGCCTGGTTATGTATTTGAAATTTAATTTTTTTTTTTAAATTGGGAAATCCCACATAGTGAGACCCTGTCTCAAAAAAAGAAAACAGAAAAAAATAAATAAGTAAGTAAAATTTGGAAATCCCAAATCCTTCAGGCTCCATAAAACCTGAAGGCAGATATCCTTAGATTTAAGATTTTTGACAGTCACATAATTACATTGTCGTTAATCTCATTTCTTCTTTCTCTTCTATCTTGATATTCAACAACGTCTACATCTATGTAAATATATTATACATATCATATTATATCTATTAAATGTTATATGTAAAATGCTTGGTTTTCCTTATTACCCATCATGGTCCAACACAATTCCACCTAGAAAAGGGATAACAAATGGAGAAAATAGTGAGTGAAGAGGGAGAAAAAAAGAGGATTGAGAATGCTGATGAATTGATGTCTTCTCATGTGTCCTAGCACTGGAAGTGTCTCAAAAGCGAGAGTCTTCCTGCTTGGCAGGTCAGAGGAGAGGATGCATATCAGTTTTTGTGTGCTTTAAAAGCTGAAATAAAACATTGCTAGGGTGATTGAGAAGCTAAATGATACTGCAGTCGAAAGTGGAGGTGGGCAGTAAAGAAAAGGGAGGTGACAGGATGGAGAGCTGAAATGAATTAAGGAAAATACATGGTCATCCAAAAAGGAAACAGGGTTATGAAAAGAGATGGAAAAGCCAGTACTTCCAGGATGATGCTTTTTGTGGGGCCCAACAGGAAGCTGTGGAGAGATGTGAGGAAGCTGGAAGAATACGATGGAAGACCAGGTTACCTGACAAGAGGAAAGAGGACTGAAGGGAAAGATGAACTGTAGGGAACAAGGACAAAGGGGTCATGTTTTTCTTGGCATTGAAATACTCTCAAATGAGTTATTTTTCAAAAGTTTCCAAGGAGGATCCTTACCAGTTTCCAACTTCCATTTGGGATTTGAAACCTACAGGAAACAAAGACCCTTCCCATGACCTCTTTTCTTCCTCTCTAAATTAAATTTGGATGCAGAGAGCTGGTTAGCAGAGGCTGGAGCCTTTTGCTGTGCCTGAAAGAGTGGCCTCCACCTTGTTCTGGGATAGGGGGTGGTTCTGCTCCCAATTAGCTGTTGTTTTGGCAAGTTGGAGATGTTTTGGTTTTTGGCAAGTTTTGTAAAGATCTGGCTTTCAAGTGCTTTCATCTGTAAAATGAGTTTGGATTGAATCGGTTCTTAACTTGGCGAGGGAGTGGGAAGGTGGTCAAAGATGCTTTTTGGAAAAGAACTGAAAGTTACAAAACTCCCGAGAAACATGCACATAAGCTTGCTCACCTAGAATGTTGTATGCAATTCTGAGGATTCATGGATCCTGCAGTACACAGTTCTGCAAAGCAGTTTTCTTCCTCTAAGAAGAATTACCTTTCTTTACCCTTTTGAACTCAGGCATTGACCAACGGAAGGTATGCAGAACTGTGACACTTCCAGTTTGAAGAATGAAGTGCACCACTCTCTTTTCCTTCTGCTCCTGGCACTGGCTTTTGCCCTGTCCCCAGGAATGAGGATGGCACTATGGCAGAACCACTGTCCCCAGCCAATCTTGGATTATCATGTAGCATAAGTAAGAAGAAAGCTTTTTTTGTGTTGAGCTATTGAAGATTGGGAGTTTCTTTGTGACCACAAAGTACCTAGCCCACCCTGTGATATAGTACCTTACATCTATGCATAGCTTCTGGCACTTTCTATGAGACTGAGGTTAACAATCCCAAGTCTACATACAAGTCTTTGTAACTCTGAAAGTCTTTGAGTCTGTGAGCTAAAACTTAAAAATACAGCTCTCTCTCTCTCTCTCTCTCTCTCTCTCTCTATATATATATATATATATATATATATATATATATGAATCATTTGAATTTCTACCCTGAATCACTGAGAATATTTGAGTGACACGTGTCACTTAGAGTCAAGTTATCAAACCCAGAAGTTAAATGAAAGGCTCACTAGATGAGCTTTACAAGACAGCAATGTGTCAAGGAATTGACTGGGGTCTTCCTCGTTGAGCTATGAGGGTACCCTGAATATAGTCTCAGTTGCAGAAGAAGAAAAGAGAAATCAAGAAAACAAAGGACATGTGTCTTAAAGCTTTAAATGACAAAAGAAGTCAAGAGGTAGGATGTCTGTACTTTGTTTCTAATTATAGAACAAAAAGTTTAAACAGAGATCTCTATTTGGAATTCATCTGCCAGTTAAAATTGTCTTCCAAGTTATTATCTGCAAGGAAATGGACAGCATTCAAATCTTTCCTTGTAATGGGCTTGCATTTAGAGATGTTTCACATGTGTTTAATTCATTGATCAATTTTACCTTGTCAAAACAGAGAATGGCCAGTCAAAAACAGGATGAAGCTCATTAGAGAGATGCAGGAGATAGCACAATGGAAAGGAGAATAAACAGACTGCCCAGAAATAAGGAAACAAGAGGCTATTCAGGAAGCAAGCGGAAATAGCAGAAAATGATACAGTGGTCATGGTATACACACTGCTAGTGGATGTTACTGCCTCTTAGTAAATGATACCAAATAGGGGGGAAAAAAAGGTTATTCATTGCTGGGTGATGGTATTCATAGTGTAGGGCATAATTGAGCAGTCAGAAAAACAAAGGAGCCTCCTTTCTCTATTCTATATGGCCTGAGATCTTCCCAGCTAAATATTTCTAAAGTCAGGTTGTGTCTAATTGACAGATTTAATATGGGATAATTTTCCCTGCTCTCCATAGAAGTAATTGATTTGTTGGGACAGTTTATGATTGAAAATGTGTGTGGGGGGGATACAAAAGTGGAGTCCAAATAATAAAGTAGTCAATGTATTACATACAACAGAAAATACAGACTGAAGTTTTCAAATGCTATTTGTTGACCAGATTATGCCCTCATATAACTCAAAAGTTACAAAAGCAACATAATAAAAGCTTATTTCTCAATCTTGTCACCCAACTGCCTGGTTTTCTCATCCAAAAACTATATTACCAGTTTCTTGTGTACTCTTCCAGAGATAATTTGTATATTTACAATTCTGCTCTTACTTATTCAAATCTTAGACTATTGTTCATGCTTCTATATATTGTTTTTATGTTCCCGCAATTGATGTATTTTACAGATTATTCTCAGGTAGTCTACAAATAGTTTCCAAATCTTTCATAGTTGAGTAGTATTACAGTTTATACATGATTTATCTAACCCATTTCCTATAATGTACACCTGGGCTATTACAAGCATCATGTAGAGAATGTCACTGTACTCATACCATTTTGTAAGTACAAGGAGGAAAACCTTTGGGAATGTAATCACTGTGCCAAGGGCTATCTGCATTACTATATTTGGTAGATATTGCTTAGTTTCCCTTCAGATAAATGGTACCACTTGTATTCTTTTTGACAATATATGAGAATATCTATTCTCCAAATCCTTTTCCGTATGGTATATTATCATTTATATATTGGTTATTTTATTAGGAAAAACTGAGATCTTAATATATTTCAAGAGACTTTTAATTAAATATATTTATGTGGTGGACTGACAACTGGTGGTCAGCTTGTAACACTCAGCTGAATTGAATCAGCGTGGTGCTGGGTGTAGATGGCCCACTTGAGGGTTGTTGCCAACAACATGAAAAGGAAAAATGGAGAGGAAGAAGTGGTGTTGTTGGTTCTCTTGTTGCCATTGGTTCTCCTGGAAGAGCTTGTTGAACTTCTTTCCTTGGCTGTTCTCATAGTCAGAGGAGCTCAGGACCTTGTTGTTGCTGAGAATGGCTGACGTTCACTTTGGGGAGCTCTGGTCCCCCAAAGTGTTTCCTGACTCTAGAGGGGAAGATGGTGTGCTGGTCAGTCTCCTAGAGTAGCTAGTTACACTGGCTCTCTGATATGAACTCACCTGTTCTCATCGTCAGAGAAGCTCCGAACCTGATTGTGGTACTTTTATGGGGAGCTCTGGTCTTGTTCCAGTGCAGATCCCTCAGCCTGCTGGCACAGATCCTTCATCCCACTGGCACAGACTTTCTAGCTTCAACCTCTGATCTTGGGACCTTCCCAGTGCAAATCCACGAAACAGACTTGAGTCATTGTCGTGGGCTCTAGACCTCCAGTTTGCCTTGCAGAGGGTATTTTGTCATAGGCTCTAGGTTTTCAGCTGGACTCATGCAGGACATTGCTATGGGATCTAGGCCTTCAGCTAGATTCTTTGGGTCTTTAGTGTGTAGACAGATTTCCTGTACTTTTTTGTGTTTGACTCTTTGGGTGACTATTATAAAATAATTCTCAAAATTATGTGTTCTGTGTTAAATTGTTTTCTTTATAAACCCTGACTACAACAATTTGTAAAAGTGTATTGGTCATTTGTGTATAGTTCAATACCAACTGTCCACAATGAGTGCAATCATTATATACTGCAAACATGTACTAATAAAATACTTTTAGAAGAAAATAAGTAAAAAGAAAAAAATCTGAAATAAAAATCTTCACAAATTAAGCATACTATATGACCCCAGTTTAAGAGGCAGGATAAGACCTATAGCCCAGAAGCTCTTTTTTATGTCTTTTTAATGCATACAGCTTGTTTTCTCTTACTATAATGTTATGTGAAATAAATCAGATAGGCAAACTTAAATATTGAATGGTTTCTCTTATATGAAAAGCCTAAAATATAAATAAATAAGGAGCAAAATAAAAGATAGATAATAGAAAGTAGGGAGATAGATATTTCTCAAGTGGTAAGGGGAACAAGAAATAAAGGGAAAGGAGAATGAAGGGAATAGAAGGGATGAAATAAGAATTAGAATGGGTTATGTACACACAAGGAATGAAGATACTTACTACAAATGTGTACTAATAAAATAAAATAATTTTAAATTGGCTTAAAAGAGTGAAGCATCTTTTCATGCATTCAAGAGTCATTTACGTTTCTTTTTCTATGAATTACGTGTTTGTATTTTTGCCTACATTTAGGTTAAGCTGTTGGTGTTTTTTTCTTCTTGATTTTTAGAAGTTATTTTTAGCAATATGGGAATTTCAGTCTACTATAGGAAAGCTATGATTGTTATGGTGGAATTTATCAACTGTGGCTGACCCCTGAGAGTGACTAGTCAGCCTCTGGAATTCTAGAAATCCAGTAATGAGTCAAACAGCTCAGTGATTGGTATAATGAGCCCAGAGAGTCTTCTGCTATAGGCCAGAACCTGCACAGCCCACTCCTGCAGTTTGTAAGACTGATTTTACTCCCTCTCCACTCCAATCCCTTACCCATCCCCCCACCCCACCCTCTCCACCCTGTCACAAGCTCCTGACAAGTGGGTTCTTCAGCCAAGTAGGTGATTTATCCTCAAGCATCAACCAAATGTTTTTTAGATCATCAGTAAATGATCTGACCTGGGTAAGGGAAAGGACCTATGAATCAGAAATATCCAAAAAGATTCTGGGGCAACATTTGTGAAGAAGCCTCTCCCAGGACAAGAGCTACCTCCTGGCTGATCCCTAGCTATTCCCAGACCCGCCTTCCCTACTTCCTTGAAACCACAGTATCACTTTCTGGCTGGAGGCTCTGGTTCACAAAGAGCCCCCTGAGGCACTTACACACTGGCTGGGAGTTTCCCTCAAAAACAAGAGCAAGCAGGAGTTTCACGTTGTGTTTTGGTGCCTGCTCCCTTTCACTGGACACTAATCTCGCACCACATGCTTCCAGCAAACACTCATCACTGGATAAATCATGTGATTCTTTCTGTTTACTTAGAGGTACTGGCCTGGCAGGGGCTCTGATTCAGCCCAGCATGTGCAAACCAATTTCAGGTTAGTTTTCAGCAGAAAGAGGAACTAACTGGTGGAGGCCAGTGAAGGCAACTTATTCCTTTGGATAGAAGATTGTTCAGGAAGATGAAGCTTAGCAGAGGTTAGGAAATTGACCAAAGTGTGTTCTCCAGACTCCAGCCTCTTTGGTGGTTCCCACACAGAGTGGAGGAGCCATATAAGAAATTTCATCTCAGAAGTAATTTTAGGTTCACTTACTATTTCAGACTCTGGAATTAATAAAATATTTTTACCGTGTGCTTTGGCAAGGCCTCTGATTGAACTATTTTAAGTCTGATTTTCTTTTCTATTTTAACAAAAGGCACTGATAATGTACAGAGGGTGGGGGTTGCTCTTTTAGGGAGTGAAATCCAGGTGCAGAGCAGTACATCTGAGGGGGCTCCTGCAATGCCCCTGTCAGAATCCCCTGGGATAGCTGAATGTGGACTGGCAGATTCTCCTGGCCCACCCCAGGCCCCAGGAATTAGAATTGAAGAAAGTTATGCACCAAAGATGTACTTTAAAATGGGGTTGGGAGCTCTTCAGATAATGTTATATTTACTGGCTTTGACAACTACTATTCTTCTAAACACACACATACCATCCCCAAACCCTAACCCCAAACCCCTAGTACTGAGGACTGAACCCAGAGCTTTGGCACTGAACTCCATTCCCACCCTCTACCCCTTTAAAAAACAACAACAAAAAATTTTTTTTGAATATTGAGACAAGGTCTTATTAAATCACTAAGTTGCCCAGACTGGGATAAAACTTGCAGTCGTCCTGCCTCAGCCTGCCAGAGTGTTGGGAGTCTCTAATACCAGCTTAAAATCACAATTTTGATGAGCAAGAAGTTATTTTACTGAGCATTGAACTGCTGTGCTACAACATGAAAATCTTTTGGTCTGGAGAGGACAGAATTTTCACTTTTATTCCACTTTTCTTGGTCTGGTTAACTTCCTTCAACCCACTTGCTGGCTAGTTTTTCAATATAAATAGGCACTGTATTCAGTTTTGTTTTGCTTTTGAAGTTCTTGGCCACTTGAGAGTCCTTGGAGGGCGGATGTTCTGTGATAGAAAGATGGTACCGAAAAATACCAGTATAGCAGATCTGTGATCGTGCAGAGCTGCAGTGGCGTGGGATGGGTAGAGGAAGTGCAAGAGTGAACTGAGTATTTTTCTGGGCAGTTATTCAACCAAACCGTTACTTCACATTGCCAGATGTCACTTTAAAGCCTGGTCTTCCCTTTGCCTCAGGACTCGGATTTTTACTTCTGAGGAATGAACTGGGAACAGAGAACCCAGTACAAGTCAGAAAAGCCTATCACTAAAGCCTTGGGGACGGTCAGTCAGCATCAAAACATCAGCCCTTCAAAAACTCAGGGCAATGCTGTGGGGACCAGAGTCACGGAGGGGGCAATCTTCTGCAGACACTTGCCCAATGTTGCCACCAAATTGACGTACTTTGGTACAGGAGCCACAATGGTTCAAATACTCCCAGTGGTGACCAGAGTGAACCCCAGACCAGAGGGTTCTCTGCAGTGTTCAAGGTCTCCAGTATTGTATAATGTAGGGTGCTCTCAGCTGTAATGAAATACTCATGCAAACAGTCTTCAACAATGGGAACTTCTCATCATGCACATCAGCAGACGTGAGGATTGGTAACCTCAACTATAGTGGTGGCCCAGTGGCTTCTTGGCATGTTACTCTTGCCTGCAGGTTATGGGAATAAGATGGCTACTGCTCTCAATCTAAACATATACCTCACATGGATCTGTCCAAAGGCAGGATGGAAGGGAGTTTTACTTCACATGCCTTTGTTTTAATTAATAAGGAAGCTATCCCTCAGCCTAAGGTCTTAGAATCCACTGTCACATAGCAGTTCAATACTATAGTTGGGAAACATGTTAGTACAGCTTATATTAATCATTTGTCTAAATTTGGGGAAGGGCCCACCTTCGCTGAGTAGATTCTTCTCTTGCGCTTGGTAAAATCAGGGTTTTATCAGCAAACAAAAGCAAAGTATAATAATATCCGAGTAGTCCCACAGAAGGTAGATGAGAATGTTAAGTTCTTTCCTAGTGGCCAAGAATTTATGTTTTGCCCTGGAAAAATGCCCTGCTGAGTTAGTCAAATTTAATTTGATTTTAGAAAAAAAATGTGACATTTCTCATGTGAGTGTTTTTGTTTGTTTGTTTGTTTTGTACTGGGGATCAAACTCATGATCTTGTGCTTGCCAGGTAGGCACTTATGCCACTGAGCTAAATCCCCAGCCTCTCATGTGACTTTTATTTTGTTACTACCTGGGAGTAAATTCATTTCCTGGGAGTAAATTCATGCTTTCCCATCCAAAGGTAGAAATTTGGTTTGCATCACAGAATATGGGATGGTCAGTAAACTCTAGGCTGGTCAAAAAGTCCTTCCTCTCCAACTCTCCAGTGAACTCCCTGCTCACCTTCATCCTTTAGCACTTCTGCTACAAGAAGTGTGGGTTTAGCTCAGGCACATACACATACGTTAGCATTCGCCAATGATGGTTTCTATAATTTCTGAGTTTCTGAAACCTTCTAGATGGATGTTCTCATTTTTTCTCCTGAAGCTCATAAAGCCAGGGAAGTCGTCAAAGGATTCTGCATATTCAGCAACTTTGATATGTTAGTTTGTCTTTCAATCTGTCTCACTCTGGGTCTTATCTCTTAGAAAGGGAGATTATTACCACAGACACTGGGCTGGAAACCACTTCAGTGACAGGTTTAAGAGTCTTAGCAAAATAAATAGAAGAGGCAAAAATGTGTGCAAAACAGCAGGTTTCATTCTTATGCAGCTCAGCTGGGTAGAGAGAGAGCTGAAGTCAAAACAAAACAGAGAACTTCTCACCATACTGTAAAGATTGTGTGGGAGGGTGGTTGGGGTAGAGACAAGCACTGGTATTTCCGTCTTACCAAACATTTCTCTCCTTTTATAGAGACAACTGCTACCCTGACAAGGGGGCCACCATACCTGTTGATCTGGTTTGTGATTCATGCCTTCAAAGAACCCCAGAAGTTCCTCTTCCTGTTTTCATACCCCAAAAAAACCACACAAGTTATAAAATCACACCCTTGAATTTCTCTTGATCTTGCTTTTTAGGCCCACTTGAAATCTTTTCTTTGGATGTAGAAGAATCTGAACTGGCAAAGTACTTGTAAATTTTAAGCAATTTGAGACCAGGATAGGTTCATTTACTTTTCTCTTTGTGTTCTTAGCATTTTCCGGAACAGTATTGGAAAACTATTGAATGTTTCATAAATGGTAATTGCAGGATTGAAAGAATAAACAGAAGGAGAAAATTTCTGTCTCAAAAGATCAAGTTAGAATGTCAGATCATACCCAAGTACCCATTTAGAAGAAAGTTAACTATTCAGATGGGGCTTTGTCATTTGAAGGACAACCAAGTAAAACCTAATTGTCAACAAAACAGTTGTCAAAAACTGAAGTCTTAGTTATTTCATTCCCAGAAGGATTTGGGTGATTCCAAATAGCATCTCTTATCTCTATCAAAGTTCAAAAACTCAGAGTGGCATAATATGAGTGACTTAGGAAATGAGAGGACAGGATGACTCCTTCTTTAAGGAGAACCAGACTGGTTGGTATGTTTTGAAGGCTTTCACATCAAGCCTTGGCTTGTGACCTTCCAAAAGGGTGCAGAGACCATAGGACCCATTGTTGGAAATTTAGAATATGACTCAGGCAGAATCTGAACCCTGATTCCTTGGCTCACTTATATACCTGTATTACTTTGCCATTGATATAACAAAATACCTGTGGTCAGCTAATTTATAAAGTGGTTTCTTCAGCTCACCTGTTGGAGGTTTAAGGAATGACACCAGATCAGCTCACTTTGGTGACAGTTTCCTGGCAGGAGGGTACCATAATGGTAAGAATGCATATGGGAGCTGGATCACTTTGCGAACAGGAAGCCAGAGAGTGAGTGATTCAGGGGTCAGCCTCAGTCTTACAGCAACTCATTCTTAAAAGAACCAGAGGTCTTACAAAAGCTATCAAATACCTTGTTAGAATAAACCTTCTGTGATCTGAGGACTTTCTACTAGGCCTCTCTTTTTTAAAGTTCTACTACTTCTCACATGTCCAAACTGAGGATTAAGCCCTCAAAACATGAACCCTTGGGGAACAAACCACGTCCAAACTATAGCAGACTATAAATTACTACTCTCTTTTCCTAAATCTTTGTTTCCTCATCTGTGAGGATTAACTGAGATAATATAAAGCATTTAGCACAGTGCCTGACAAACCATTAGCTTTTGTAAATGGAAGTTGTCATCATTATTGTTACTGAGATTTGGAATCATTTCGGATCCTGTTTTTCTGGGCAATGGGTCCTAATCCATGAAAATTCATTTACTTGGCCATTGACTTCAGTCTTCTCAGTTACTATAGATGTGGGCTGATGTTGGGTCAGTCAAGGACAAACCCCTAAGAAAAGGGTGTACATTCCCATGTTGTCACCCTGTGGCCTTGTCAGCTCTGCCAAATGACAGTGTTTCTCTTCCTTAATCTTATTTTCAAAGGGGCACATAGAGGAACATTTGATTATAGTCACACTGTTTATCCTTTAAACCCACCCACTCTTACCAAGAAAAAAAGAAATGAAAAATAATAAAAGGCATTATATTAAAAGATGGATTTTGCTTGAAGCTGTCAAACCTACATTAGAGAAGCAGATAAATCAGAGCCTCAGTTCCCATTTGTAAAATAGAGAGACATAATGATGTTTATCTAGCAAGGTGTTCATATACACATATATCTCCTACTAAAGAGGCTAGCTACTCATTAAAATAGGTATCTGGCGCCAGGATCCTAGTGGTTATTCTGTAACACCTAAGACATTCCCAAAGCATGCTATAGTGGGTACTCCCATGTGCTTATGGTGTGTTAGGCCACCTTCTGTGCCCTTTCCATAGGTGAAGTACCTCGACGTCTCAACAGTCCTACGAAATAGGTAATGTTATCACCTTCCCCCACCCCACAGATGTGGAAAATGAGGCCCAGCAAGACTAGATGCCTTATTTAAGACCCCACAACTGGTAAATGGCAGTAGGTGTTCATCCCAGCCAGGGCATTGCCAGAGCTCCTCCTGTGGACCACTCTCCCAGGGCTCCTCTCCTGGGAAACCAGCCAGTGCGGAGAGAGAAGACAAACTCACCTTCTTCCCTTCTAGATGATCTTTAGAATGACCTAAAGGTTCAGACATCCTCAATATGTCTTAAATGAAATCAGAAGAAGAGCCATGTCCATCTGTAGTCTATGAGTTTCATTTAGAATCAAACGTGTTTCTTATATATATCATATTGTGGGATCTTGTTTCTTGATCCATTCAGCCAATTTGTTTCTTTTGATTGATGAATTGAGGGCATTTACATTGATGGTTATAACTGATATGTAGTGGCTTATCCTTGTCATGTTATTTTCCTACTGTTAGTTTCCTATATTTCCTCTCTGTTTAACTTCTTGCTCTGCATAAAGATTTCTTTCTGTTTTTTTCTTGGAATTGTGCCCATTTCTATCTCTGTCTAGAATATCTTTTGTACCCTTTGTGGCATTGGTCATGAATTCTTTCTGTTATTCTTTGTCATGAAAGTATCTTATTTATCCATTAATTTTGAAAGATAGTTTTGCAAGGTACATCAAGATGCACTGGAAGCTGTTTCCTTTCAGGACTTGAAAAATTTCACTGTAAGCTCTTCTTTATTTGAGGGTTTGTGTTGAGAAGTCTGCCATGATTCTGATAGACTTTCCTTTTTAAGTGATCAGTTTCTTTTCTCTAACAGTTTTCAATATTCTCTTCTTGTATTGAATTTCTGGGATCTTGATTATTATAAGTTTGGGTGCAGATTCATTTTGGTTATGGGTAAGTGGAGTTATGCATATCTCACTTATCTGTATACCAGATCAATTTCCCATGCTCGGGAAATTTTTGGCTATTACTTTTGCAAATAGTTTTTTATGTAATTTATGTTTACTCTTGCTTTTTCATTGACATCAATTATTCTTATATCATTTTCTTTGTGTCACCTTATATCCATTGAATTATTATTCCCTAATCTTTTGTCATTTTCAAGAAATCTTTCCTGTCATTATCAATAGCTAAAATCCTGTCTTTAAGGTCTAAAAGTCCGTCTTCAGTTTTGTTCAATCAGTTTTGTCAACTTTTAATGCAATTTTTTATTTCTTAGATATTCGTTGAATCCATTTCATGCATTCTGTTTCTTTCCTATACCAATCATTCACAGTTTCCATCCATGTCCTATCATCATCTATTTTTTATCTATCCCTAATCTAGATTTGTTGAGCAATTCCTTCATAAATGTTGATATTTCTTTTCTTACCTGAGAGATTATTTCTAATTTCCTCTATGGATTTGTTTCTTTACTTCAGTTGCTATCATTTCAGAAATTTCAAATGTGTGCCTTCCAGTTTCTTCTATATTGATATCTCCTGTACTTGTTCTGGTTGAGCTGGATATCTGAGATTGCATTTTGCTTTTTTTGTCTTGTCATTTTCTACTTCTAGAAACTTTTTATTTTTTATTTGGTTTTGTAACGTCATCCTTGTAAGTTTCTGTACTAGGTAGCTATAACACTAGTATCAAGGCCTCTCTAGGAGAAGTCTGTTCTTCAGGGATATCTTGTGTGTGTAGGAAATTCATGATTTGTGTCTGGCTCAAGATTCTACCTTCCCAATTAATTAAAAGTAGGATGTTGGTATCTTTTTGGCTCAGTTCCTAGTCCTTTGATGTAGGGCTGTGGTGAGGTTATTACCAAACAGCTTCCCAGTATTGTTACAGAAGGGAGAAAAACTGATTATATATGACATCCTAGCTAAAGTAGTAAAATTGGCAATAATAATAGCATCAAGCACAATTTAGAAACTGACAAACTGTGCTAACTATTGATTTTAGCCCTTAGGAGCAAAGTCTATAGTCATATAACAGTACCAATCATAAATTAGGAGTTTATATGCAAAGTGGTTCCCCTTGGTAGAGTGGTTTTACCCTGTGGTGGGGAAATTTATGGAAGATACTATATAAAACAAAGATAACTGGAAAGGAAGTAGAAGCAAGGACACAAAGTTTGGGAAACTAGAGAAGGTGGTGGAAAAGAAAGAATGAAGGAGTATTTGAGGGATTATCTGAACTTGGTCTCTGAGTCTAGAGGATGGGATTTGTTTTCTGTAGCTGGAGTTCTCCCCAGCCATTTAGAGAAGACAGAGAAAAGAAAAGAAAATGAAAGAAAGAAAAGAGAAAAAAAAAAAGACAAAGAAGAGAGAAAAAAATAAAAAAGGAAATTAAGAGAAAAGGGTCAGTAACCAAGTCCTGGCTTCTTTCTCTGCTGGTTGCTGGTCCCCACCAATAATATTTTAAAAGGTTCTGTTAAAAAAAATTTTTTGAGGCAATATGTCACAGTGTGATCCTGAGGGATCTCAAACCTGTGATCCTTTTGGCTCAGCCTTCCTGGTACACTCAGTATTACAGATATGAGCTCACCACACCTGGTTTTAAAGGTTCTTTTGGAAAGAAGGATCCACTGCAAAAGTCAGAAGTCTAGGGATCCATGATAACAGCCTCAGTTTGAACCTGGGGACACTGTGGCTTAGTGGAAAGTCTCAACCTCCTAACTTTAGAGTCAAACTCATATTCTAGTCTGGGCAGATTTTGACCATGTGATCTCTCTGAACCTTAGGATCTTCATCTGTGAAAAGAGATCAGTTAATAAAACTTACACTTAGCGTTGTTCCTGGAATTAAATGAGATAATGCCTAGAAGCCTCTTGCACCGTACCAGAAATACTGTTGGTTCTCGGTGAAAGAGCTTCACACTCCCCACTTTACCCATCTTGCAGAGAGACAACTCCTACACCAAATATTCTCTTAAACACTTGAACCCTTTGGACCATCTCTCTCCAAAACTGGTGACCCATCAGTTCAGAGATCAGGCCTGGCAGCCACCAGCTCCTCTAACAGTGCCCTTCATCAGTAGCATAGACAGGAAAGTGCCCCAGCAGAACAGACTGGTTAGGGTGTATGTTCTGCATAAACTATAAGCTAGGAATGTGACCATCTCTTTGCCACTTGCAACTCAATTTTCTCATCTGTAAAATGGGAAAGAGGAAATATTAGAGTAAATATCATTGAAGACACATCCACACAGTCAGACGAGTAGCCTCTTTCCCCTTCATGCCTCCAATATCCCCAATTCCCAGCTGGAGACATTGTGACTCTGTGGTATGGCGTTACTAGATTTTCTGGGGAATAAGGAGGGGGGAAGAGAAAATAATACTCTAAGATGAGTCTCCCAGTTCTCAGTGAACTAACCAATAAAACAAAATCATGAATCAATCTCCCTCACACCCAACAAGAAAAAGAAAAATGTCTCTTTTGGACTTCCTCCAGCAGCAAAGCAAAAGTCTTTCATTTAAGAGCCAAGTTATTTGTACACTGCCTTGATGTCTTTTCACCCAGAGTGCATCTCACAAACAATAGCAAAAGCAAAGGAAAGACAAGCTATTGTTTTGTTGTATTTATATCTTGATGTAGGAAACAGCATAAAAATATTATTGAGGAAACTCAGTAAGTCTCTTGTCCAGGGTATGTATATAGCTCTGGTGCCAAAGGCAGCAAGGACAGATGTTGGAGGACATGGTCCCCCTGGAAGAGCAAACAGAGAGCTTGCTGGAATTCCACAAGGGAGGGTAAAGAGCCAAGGAAGAACCTCTCAGGCTCCTGCCCAGCAAGCCGTTGTCTAGCCCTTGCAGCTTCTCTCCGGGCATTAATGCAGACACCACTGCCTGGGAAGATGTGGAATTTTGGATGCAGTAGTAATATCTCTTTTCTCAATTTCTTCATCTTTGAAGTGGGGAAAATAATTGTTAGCTCACAAGATGTGATAAGAATTAACAGTTTCATACATGTAAACCACATAGATAGGCATAATTTTTCAAATACATATAAATCACATAGAACATGATACGAGATAAGTACTCACTATAAGCTAATAGTCTCATTATTCATAAGTCCAGGGAGAAAAACTACGATCTTAGGCTGTAATCATAATTGCCTACTGTCATTTTAGGGAGACTATGAGGTTGAATTATTGTCGGCTCTGCTATGGAACACACTTCCACATAGATCATGATTCCATAATTTAGCAGCCCCAACTCTGGGTAAGGCTGAATATACAACGGGGTCAAGTGAGTCAAGGTTGATTGATGAGGACTATGGTCCTGCTCTGGGTGATCTGTGGATATTGTGTTGTCCTTGCCTATGGGACTTATAAAGCCTGTTTCCTCTATTCTCATAATTATTGTCATCATTTCTGTCTTTATAAGTTGTCCTTATTGCCAATATCATCACTGTGAACCACTAGGTAGAAGAAAAGTGGATATTTGTCATTTTTATAACCCTGTCTTCTGCATCCAGTCATAAAATACTAAAAGATGACCAGTACAGTAAAATCAGTTCAGCAAACTGATTTTAAAAGATGTAGAAATTTTTTTTAGTTGACATGATATTCACAAAATATAAAACAAACCACTTTAATATTAGCAATTCCGTGGCCATCCATTCACATATTGTACAACTATTACCTTTATGTAGTTTCAAAATATGTTCATCACTTCTGAAGGGGACCCCAGATCCATTAAACAGTTAATCTACATTCCTCTCACTCTCGATTGTTATTTTCCTACTTGAGAATATCCTCATTAGTGAAATAAACAAGACTTACATTAGTAAATATCATATTGTCTCTCTAGTGTAAAAAATAACAACCCGGACATGATAATGGTATCCAAAAAGTATAATAGATATAAAAGTATAATAGATATTGTAAAAGTGAAAGGGAAGGAAAGTTCTCTAAAGGATATAATAGTATATATAATGTGTAAAATAGATGATCATATTACTGGGTTTTTGTTAGATCATTGAACAGAAGAGTTTGTACTGTCAATGTTTGAGTGTCTAGCCATTTTTTATGCTTTGACTCTGTACTTTAACAACTATTGTTAAGTTAACAATATGTAATGTATCAATGAGTGATTTTATGTTAATTTTTGTTGAACTCTGTAGTTACTTTTCTTCTTGTTTTTTCTATTTTGTCTTTTTTAAATTTTCTTTTCTTTCTCTCTTAAAATAAATTTTTTAAAAATCTTTAATTGCTTATCTCTATGGACTTACCTATTCTGGATAGTTCATATAAATCAGACAATCTATGACCTTTTATATTTGAGTTTCTTTCACTCTACATTATATTCTATAGGTTTATCAACATTGTAGCTTGTAACAGAACTTCATTCTTTTTTATGACTGAATAATATTCCAAAGTATGAATGTACTGCCATTTGTTTATCCATTTTTCCACTAGTAGATACCTACATTTTTTCCATCTTTTGGCTACTGTGAATGTTGGTGTACTGGTATCTGAATATTTTCAATTCATTGGAATGGTACTGCAGAGTCATGTATTAATTCTATGTTTAGCATTTTGAAAACCCATCACAATCTTCTTCATAGCAGTTGTACCACTTCACACTTAATAGAAGAATTTTGATGTTGGAAAGTAGTCCTGGTAGTTGAAATTTTGCCCTTTCTAACTCAGATTGGCAGGTGGGGTACAGGGACTCTGTGGAAAGGAAGGACAGTAGATTAGAGACCTTAATCCTTAGTTGCAGGAAGGCAACAACTATGCCTTTTGCAAAGCATATTCTACTAAACTAGGGAAGAAGTGCGAAGAGGACAGAGGTCTATGCATGATTGAATAATCAAGTCCAAATTAGAGGTCATTCTATAGATAATTACATATAGATGATTTTGAATCCTAATCACTTTCTTAAAAGAAAAGGGTGTTATTCTTCTGCATTTAATTGTGGCAATAATAGTCCACAACTTTGTGGCCTCCCAACTATTTGTTGTCTGTTCTGCTACAGGTAGCTGGAAGGGAAGCGTGGATCCGACTCCCTTTGGGGGTTCACAGACAGTTCAGGCTTTCTAGGAGCACTCACCTTTGAAGCCAGCCAGTGGAGCAGGGACATTACTGGAGTAGCTTCAACAGTGTAACTTTGAAGAAAAGCATAGTGGGTCAGGGCTGAGGAAGTACCATGTCTATCAGGGAGAACAGAGTGTCAGCAAGACAGAGCAAGCCCTGAGGAGTCAGGGGCCGCGTCTGCCATTCTGCACAAGGCATTGACCCCAGGTGTTCTCAGGATCCAGCTATGGTTTTAATGTCCTTCAGGATTCATGTGCTGGAAACGATTTCTAAAGTCATAAGTTAATGGTGTTTGAAGATGAGACATTTTAGAGGACACTTCATCGATAAGGGCTCTGCCCTTATCAGTCAAGATTGACCCACTCATGGACTAATAGATTAACAGTTTATTGAGGTAGTGGCTTTGTCACAAAAGTGAACTCTCTTTAGCATGCTTATGGCCATCTTCCCCTCATGATGCCCTCTACACTTTCAAGACTCTGCAGAGTCCCTAACAAAAGAAGGCCTTCACCAGATGTGTGGTCCCTCGACCTTGAACCTTCCAGCCTTCAGAACTGTGAACTGAATAAACCTCTATTTTTTATAAATTACCTAATCTGTGATATTCACGTATAGTAACAAAAAGCAGACTAAGATGCCCAGAACTCATTCTTCTTATGGGTTGTCCCACTGAGTGTGGTGATAGCCAGAGTGGAAAATATAGTCAGGACAAGCAAAAACAGCCTTTTTCAACTGGTTCCTATACAGCTTATGAACAGGTGTTTGTGTAATTCTTTGACTTGACACAGGTGTCTGTAAGAAACATACTGGCATCCAGAGACTATTGTAAAACCTATAACATGGCAAATGTAGTCTCCCTCCTTTGAAGACAATCACAATAGTCCACGTTCATTGCTATGTTGTCCAGAACTATAGTGAGAATAATCGCTTCTCAGACATAGTACTCAATCTGTTTCTCAGAAGGAACTACTTCTCATTTCTTTGAAACACTGCAGCAAAGTGGGAGGATATGGAAATGCCTCTGTAAGGGTTGGTGTATCTGAAAACTCTAAAATAGTCTTTTTAGGCCAAAAGTAACTATTGCTGGCTGCCCTCACCCTGCTGGGCTGTGTACTGCCAGATGTAGGAGATCTCCTGGGCATTTGAAGGACTCGCAGGACCAGGCTGGGGGAATCTTTTAAGATTAACTCTAAAGCTGTTTCTGGTAGGTGAAGAAGTTCCTGCTAGCTTTACTTCAGAGTGCTAAGGAACTTAAGTGTCCTGTCACAAAACATCAGAGGCCTCCTTCCTCCAGTTTCTTTCTTCCTCGGTATCAGTGTCTGCTCTGTCCCTTGAAATAGAACCAGATGTATAGAAAAGTCATTTCAGAGGCAGAGTGCCATTAGGGTGAAACAGCTCACCCTGCTTTCCAAGGCAAGACTCTGAAGCTGATAAATTCCAAGAAATTTCTTCCCAGCCCAAGGCTACAGGACTGACCTTTGATAATGGCAGCACATTAAGAGAAACTTGGAGATGGAAATTTTGGGCCCAGGATTCTGCCTACAGGCAAGAGCTTTCCTCTCCTCTGGGTCCCCTGGGTAGAAGTTAGTGAGCTGATGAGAGTTAGGGTCTTCTGCTGGGCACACACAGTCAAACCCTGACCTGTGGGAGTTGAACAGGCTTTGGACGATCTGACCACGGCTCCCAGCTGACCACGCCCCGCCCGCAGGGCCCACAGGCCGGCGCTCTTTCCCCTCGCCCAGTGTTGCTCAGTGTTTTTGCTCTCCTGACCTTCTCCTTCCCTTCATAGGCGTCTCACCCAAGGCTCTCAAGACTGCAAACGAGCAGTGTAGGGAGTGCAAAAGTGAAAGCATGCAAACTGTCAGGAGCAGCAGGGACCAGCTGCTGGATCGTTGCTGGAACAGGGCTTCCTGGGAACCCCGGGCATCTCAGAACCCCCGGTGACCTCCAGCCAGTTCCCTCGCTGCCTTTTGGTATACATAACAGGACAAGAAGATGAGAGAAACAGACACGGAGAGAAACCCATGAAGTTCCCTGTCGCTAGGAAAGTCCGGAAGTCAAGAACTCCCCTCTTGCTGTTCCTGGGCCACCCTGCCAAGGGGCGGGTGAAATGTCTTTGAGCCTGAAACCCAAGCCAAAGTTTTGAGCGCTTAATAGGTGACACAAATGTCTGTGTTGCTTTTTGCTTTTGACCGAAAGCCACAGGAAGGGGCCACTCCGGGAGACGGTCGTCAAAGCTGTGCCAATCCCTTCCCGCCGTCCCCGCTCAACTCCCTCCCAGCCCCAGCCAGGCAATGCTCCAGTGGGGCGCGGGGCGCGGGGCGCGGGGCGCGGGGCGGCGTGGGGGGCTCTGCGCCCCGCTCTGTGTGCGTCACGGCGAGGGCGCTCCTGCCAGAGGAAATTCGGGGCGCAGGGACAGCTACCGCCCACCCGCGGCCGCCCTACCCCCCTTCCCCCCGCGCCTGCGGCTCCCTCCCCCTCCTCTGGCCTCCTTGGCCAGAGCTGCGCTGGGCCCGGGTCAGCTGGCTGCCTTTGTGGCTGCTTCCCAGGAAGGAAGAAGCGCTGTCTGCAGATCAGTTATCAGCTGGCTTTCCTGTGCTGCAGCGCCGCCGTTTTCCGGGGACGGCTGCCACCCCCGTGATTCCCAGCCGGGGCTGCGGGCGGTGCGTGAGAGCCGGATAAATAGGCCATTGTGAGGCCTCTGGGATCCAGGTTCCTTATCAAACTATCCACCAGCGAGAAAAAGATCCCGCCCCTGCTGCCAGGCACCTCGGCTTCTTTTCGTTCTTTACAGTTAGAGCCTTTTACACTTTTCTCTCCCCAGTTTCGAAGGGAACATTCAGAAAGCAATTTACGCACTTATGCCGCTTACTGTGCGAGGCAGGGACCTGGGGTGGGAGGAGCGGATCTGCCAACAGAATGGTGTCACTGGGGTTTGGTTTGCTACCTCGAAGGCAGCAGTGACTTTGATGCACAGTTTCCGCTCCCCGATCCCCAGTGCATCACCTGCACTTATCAGGATTGCAGATCTATTGGTTTCTACATTTACTGTCAAGGGTTGATTTTGTTTTTCAGTTTTTAACTGCCTTATAGCAACCTCGAGGAGGGAAAACACGAGTGGAAACTAGTAATTTGAAGAATACTACAAGGAAGTGTTGCAATTTTGGGAACAGTCCTTGCTGCTGGTGTTGATAATGCGTTTTGGGTGGGTTATTATTATTATTATTATTATTGTTTGGTTTGGTTTGGTTTGGTTTTTCTGCTGTGGCAGCCAGCCGCATGACTCAGGAGGGGCTGGGGTTTCCTGGCGCTGGACTTACTAGATAGTAATCAGTAGGGAGGGTGGGTTTATGGATCTGTGCTCAGAGGGGGACACGTGCTTGGCTGAATGTTTTCCTATCACCATCTGGAAATGCTTACTAGCTTTTTTCTTTTTTTTTTTTTAAAGACCATACATCTGCATTTTGCACTGGGCCCCTCAAATTATGCAGTAATCTGTGGTAAGATTCATATTCGTTTGAATAATGATCTGCATAAGTTCCCATTTGAGATAATAGTCTGTGGTTAGTTGATGAGGTGCTGAAGGTGATTCTCTTAATTTTCAACTATATCTACCATAGTTGTTCTGATCCATCAATGTTCTACAAACTAAAGTAGGCCCCCAGGTACTTAAAATGTGCACTTATCAAAGATTTAGTGATTTCCATAATAAGGTCCTCATTTGTACAACTGTTGCTTCTCTTTCCTTTTCTACTCTAAAATGCTTAACTTGCAGATCTGGAGAGTAAAGCAGGATTAAAAATGGGCACACCCTGGCAAAACTCTCACAGTTTGGGGGAAGTGTTGTTTAATACTTGGAGCACTTGTTAGAGTATTGTATGCCTCCAAAATTCTAGGTTGAAGCTATAATCCCCAATGTGACTGTATTTGGAAGTGGGCCTTCAAAAGGTGATTAGATTTGGAAGAGGTCATGAAAGTGGCTTCCCATGATGGAAGTGTCCTTAGTAGAGGAAGAGAAACCAGAACCCTCTGTCTCTCCATCATGTAAAGACACAGCTAAAAGCAGGTATTTGAAAGCCAGGAATCAGAACCTAACCAGGAAACAAATCTGCTGACACCCTGATCTTGGACTTACAGCTTTCAGAACTGTAAGAAATCGAAGTCTAGAGGTTAACCCACTCCATCTATGATATTTTAGTGTAGCAGCCCAAGCAAAGTGCCTAAACATGTGTGGGAAACTAATGTATGACTTGGCATTAATGAGAGATGGGGGGGTGGAATACTTCATAATAAACAAGTACAATGACATTTTGCTAGAAATCATTTGTATAAGAAACAATTGTTCTAGTTTAATACAAAACAGTCCCCTCCATAGTTTTCTTTTACTTATTTAACTCATTTGCTCATTGCATTATGACTTCATTTTCATTTACTCAAAGCAGATAATGTAATACAGGTAGTAGTAGTGTCATTGTGATACAGTAACTAGCCACCTTTCCATTGCTGGGATGAAATACCTAATATATACTACTTAAAGGAAAACTGGTTTACTTTGGCTCATAGTTTCAGAGGATTCAGTCCATGGTTAACTGGCTCTAAGGAAGAAACATCATGATGGAAAGGTGTGGCAGAGGAAAGCTGCCTACCTGATAGCAGCCAGGAAATAGGAAGAGACAAAGAGAGGGAAGTGATAGGGACAGGACATAGGCTTCAAAGGCACACTCTCTTTTTCCATCTATTCCATTCATCTATGGACTTATAATGGATGAATGCACTGATAAGGTTAGCACCTGATGGTTCAATCACTGCTCAAGGCCCTTCTCCTGAACACTGCTGCATTAGGGATGGAGCATTTCAATATATGAGGTTCAGGGAGCACTTCATATGTAAACCATAACAAGCAACATGAGATAATTCCTTGCTAAAGACAGAGTTCAGAATACTAGGAATATAAATAAGTAAAGGGTTCAGTGGAATGTTACAGGTGCTAAAATAAAGTATAAATAATAACAAATATATAATAAGTAATTAAAAATAAATAATACAGAAGAATATTTCAGTGCCACAAAAAAGGTTAATAGAATCAATCTTATTTGCTTATTATTTATGAATTTCCTAGTTACACTACTTTTCTTCATGAACCTTAATATTATTGTTGTTAATAGATAGCATTTATTATGTGGCATGTTTGGATATAATGTGGCACATGCATTTTCCTCAGTTGAGAATCACCATATGATTGATTTGGTCCACTTAGAAACTTCACTGTAGCAGCCGTGATGGTACATGGCTGTAAACCTAGCACCCCAAGACACTGTGACAGGAAGACTATACGTTCAAGCTCACACTGGACAACTTAGCAAGACTCTATCTCAAAATAAAAAAGGACTGGGAATGTGGCTCAGTGCAAAGGCCCTGGGTTCAATCCCTAGTGCTCCCCTTCCCTCCTCCCACACACAGCTCCGTTGTATATAGGGGGAAAAAAACTAAGAGAAGCATATGAAATGCTTAAGGACACATAGAGCCTAAGGCAGAATCAGGATTTTGATTAAGCTAGTCTTCTTTGAAGTTCATCGATTCAAGATTACACTGATTCTAACACTCTCTCTTACATGACAGCTTCCCATTTCCCAGATCACCCTGGGAAAAAGAGAATGGTTTGTTCTCTCTCACAATTTGTATCGTGCTTACTTGCTAAAGCAACTCATGGCTCCCAGCACCCCAAGTGTCTGCTAGAAGACGAAGGTAAATCTCTAGCATGTGTATGTTGGTGAGGTAGGGAGGTGGGCACAGCAGCTTTCTACAGCCTTGTTTGGGGTGGATTTTCTGGACATTCAAATGCTTCCAGTAACCAGCAAATTCCACTTGTTTTAGAAAAGCTTGTACCCAGCGCCTGCTCCTAGGTAGTCAGATTTAGTCTTCTTTTGTTCACAGATGTTGAATTCTCAGGGACCCCTCTGGGTTGGTGAGCACTCATTCCCAGGAACCTCTCATTCCCAGGGACCCTTCTGGCTTGGTGAGCTCTAAAGGCTCTAAATAGTACTGACCACTTGGGCTTGAGGCCTTGGAGAATCTCTTGAAACTTTACATACAACATTGCAGCAGGAAGAGTATGGCATAAGGCCGTCGTTTAAAGCTAGCATGGAGAAGGGCTTAAGAAGCAGCTGGGTATAAGTTCATATGGGCCAGTGAGGGCTAGAAACAGAATCCAGGATTTCCAGTGCTCCCTGGGGCACTTTCCTTCTGAAGGGAACAGTTTCTTTGGATCCTGAAGCTGGGTTGGCTTACTAGCAAAGAAAAGTTGGCATTTTCTTAAGGAGAATTTTTAATCCTTTTTCTCTGTGAGAATCTAAAGCCAGACTCTTTAGGTGTGTGCTAAATGTTTGCACGAGGTAAGGGCTGAAAGCACTTGAGAAACAGTAGATGCAAGAAAGGCCTTCTAATCTTCTACCTGAAAACAGGAGAAAAGACTCCCATGTGAAAGTTGCCCTCCCTGTACCAGCAGAAAAGAAACATTCTTTGATGAGGTTTCATAACCAAGCGAATTCCTACAAACAGACCTTGTTAAAATAATTCTTAATTTCCTTTAGCCTTCTACATATAGTTTAGTTATTTTTTTCATGAGTACTTTTCTTTCTTTCACATAATATAAAAGCATGTAGCAGTTTTGAAGAAAACAAAACATTATGGCAGCCATTGCTGATTTAATATCGTCTTCCTTAGAAGTCCTATCATGCTTCTACTCTGCTACTACCATCGGTTCTATCATGTGTGTCTTATTGGGATTTTAATATATGTGATAGTATAAACAAATCTTTTTATGCAAAATGAGATATTATAGTAGCCATTGATCATAGTTATTTGGTTCAGAATGTCCTGTAATTCTTTCATTCTCTTGAACGGTTTTATACTATTGTGTTATGTTTGATATTATTGTATCTGAAACCATGCTCAACTATAGCAGAGAAAGAGATATTTTGACAGCTACTGTTAATGTCCAGTTGTCTTGTTGTAAAGTGTTGTGTTGCTTATGTTGTTCTGTTCTGATCTGCTTTGTTCTGCCCTTTTTTGTTTTATTCTCTTTAAAAAAAAAGTAATAAGAACTGTAGGAGTAATAAAACCCAAAATGCATAATTGCTACTATAAAAGAGAGAGCAAAAGAAAGTGCTCTAAAGGATATAACTGCATGTATGTTTAAGTGTGGAAGATAGATGACCATACTACTGTTTTTGTTAGATTGTTGAGCAGAACTGTTAATAGTCTCACTGTTTGAATGTCTACTTTGTATGCTTTAATTTTGTAACTTGAACAACTATTTCCAAGATGACAGTATGTAATTTAT
>PVJX010006589.1:0-37622 GCA_004027295.1 Dolichotis patagonum | reverse complement strand
GTTGTTGTTGTTGTTGTTCTTTTCTTTTTTTTCCTTTGGAATTCTGTATTGTTGCTACCCTTTTTTATGTTTTGTTTGGTTGTTTTTTTTCTTCCTAAATAAAATAAAAAAAAAAACATGTAGGATCTGCCATTTGGGTCTTCATTTCCTTTTGCAGGCTCCCATATCATGCCAAACATACCAAATGTGTGTGCTTTTGTCCCGTTAATCTATCTTATATCAATTTATTTCTCAGGCTGAGAGAGACTCTAAAAAGATAGAAATAAAGCTTTGCCACTCATGTACTGTAACTATCCTCAAGGGCTTCCCATGAGTTGGGTGTGCACCCTATGAAGAAAGGTTCTCCAGCTTCTAGGAAGTAGGAACAGGAGCTCTGCTCTGTTCTCAGATCATGGGAAGATTTGCTTAGGTGACACACAGGGAGCTGCTCCTGCATCACTGGGTTATGTGGCCTGAAGAGCCCTTACCTCCCCAGCTTCCCCTGGATTATGGCCCTCACAGAGTGACTCTCAGAATCGCTCATTGGACTGGGTACCAACAGTAGGTATGAACGTGAGAGATGCCAGAAAAGGCCCACCTAAGAAGGTCCACTACAGTGAGCCCAAGGAGGATACTCTCAATTGAGTCCCTGGTCTTACAATCTTTAGTAATACAGGTCGTATATTTGATGGACTGACAACTTTTGTTACCATTGTAGACTAGAAGTCCATAGCTAAGAGACACCTAGACATTGTATGATGTATCTAATGATCTCAATGATATACAACTCTTAAAACTTGGAATAGGGAAGATTTAATTTGCGATGCTAAGAGACACCTAGACATTGTATGATGTATCTAATGATCTCAGTGATATACAACTCTTAAAACTTGGAATAGGGAAAATTTAATTTGCAATATCTGAGTTGTACATTGCATATCCCAGCCATTCCTGAAGGATTAACTTTCCTCTCATGATTAAATGCTGAATTGCTCCCTTTACTCAACTCAGCAATACACACAGAGTAAAATCATTATTATAATAATCACTGTTCTTTGACCTTAAAAAGAAAGAAATTTGACACAGGCTATAATATAGAAGAACCTTACAGACATTATGTTAACTGAAATAAGCCAGACACAAGACAAATACTTTATGATTTTGTTTGTAGGAGATGCCTATGATAGTCAAATTCATAAGACAGAGAGTAGAATAGCAGTTGCTGGGGGAGGGGAGGGGCAAATTGTTGTTTTATTGAGTACAGAATTTCGGTTTTGTTAGATGAAATCCTGGAGATTATTGTCCAAAAATGTGACTATACTTAATATCATTGAATTGTACACTTATAAGAAGATAGGTTGATGATGTAGCTCAGTGGTAGAGCACATGTTTAGCATGCACAAAGCCCTTGGTGCAATACCTAGGACCAAAAAAAAAAATAGTGGTTAAGATGGCAGAGTTTGTAAGTTTGTTATATATTTTAATGTAACTATAAAACAAACAAAAGAAATAACATCCATGGATAATGATCAGTTCACTAAAGACCCTCTTTAAGCCAAAACAATATTATTGACACAAAGCAATGAAGTAATGCTTTTAGTCTTTATGTGGAGAATGGCAAACATAGATTTTGTTAGTTTTTTTGAATGTTGATTTATCATTCTGAGTTTTAGAAATATATCTGGAGGATGTACTGAACATTACTGAATGATGGAAAAGTTTGTGTTATGTCTATTTTACTAAACACACACACACAGATACACTGAGAGAGAGAGAGCGAGAGAGAGAGAGAGAGAGAGAGAGAAGAGAGATCCTATGTAAACTCAGAAGTTCCAGAAATACCAAGTCACAGAGAAACCTGCCAAAGTGTTTTTCAGTTAAAATGTCTTTTGGGAATAAATAATGTAAAATTTTTCAAATGGTTGCCTTTAAATATTTTCCTTGTGTTTCTCCTAACCTCTGGAAATAGAGGAACTGTATTCTCTGAACTGTTAACTATATGCATGTTAAGCAACTCTTTTCTTTCACTCTATCCTATATTACATGATAAAGGATATTTGCAGTTTCAGTGATTCCCATGGAAGGTCAGTAGTTGTGCTTTGGTATTCACCACTGTGGAAGAAGCAGCCAGTGCTCAGCCACATCTCTGATACCTCTCTTCTTAGATTCCCCAGTAAATAATTCTCAAACTGTGGACTTGGGTGGGCCATTAGATTAGTGCTCATCGGAGTGAATGTCTCACCTGCAAGCTGTGGGCCTTTTTGCATGTGCTCTCCTGGTCTTCTGCTGGCCAAATGGAGAGATTCCAAAGAACAAAAATAAGATAGAACTAGGAAAAGGAACATGCCTAGATCCCTAAATGACTGCATGGAATAGAGACTATTCCATGGGAATGGAATGGAATGGAATGGAATGTTGTGTTGAGATACCAGAATTTTGAACTCATTAAGCAGCTAGCCTACTCTAACACAACTATGAAAGGGATTTCAGAAGACAGGATGTATATTGATGCACCTGTAAGCTAAGAAAAGGTCCAGTAGGCAAGGGAAATGGAAATGACATGTCTAATGACTCCCAAATGATTTGTGTTGCTCATTAATCATGTGGCAAATATGTTTAGAGAAACACAGACAATTAGAGTTCAACAAATAACTCAAGGGAAGGGGACTTTGTTGAAGCTTGCCAGACTTTTAATGCCTCATTTGGGGCCAACACAACAGACACAGGAGAAATCAAAGTTAAAGACATTTCACTTCAGATGAATTTGAAGATGACAGATTCAGGATTTCCCTTCAGAGTCCTCACTCCTCCAGGTATTAAAGACTCGAAATTATTATTATTGTGATGATGATGATGATGATGATGACAACCACCATCATGACAATGATCATGACAATGACCATGACGATGACGATGTGGTGATCAGTGCTGACACAAGTTAAAACTCTTAGGAGCTCTTAAGAGTTTTCCTCTCTCCATCTAATTCTTCTCTCTTTCCCTTCCCAGCCTTGGACCTAATTTGTTCTCACTGACAGTGTCTGTGTCAGATACTGGATTCCTGTCTGCTAACTTCAGCTCTGCTGCGTAACTGCCTCAGCTCAATAGCCCAGGAAAAATGATCTTCCTGCCCTGACTTGGAGGGAAGTCTTCATTCTTGGCCTCTATATGGATCTTTGACCATGGTTCTATCAGTTTCCTGTGTCCTTTATACCATGATTCTTGTAGCTCTAAAACTCTTAGGTTACCTTATTCCGAGTTTAGTAGACTGCCTTTTTATGACTCTTCAGTGAACTTATATTCACTTAAAATAAAACCTGTATCATGATGTTCATGCCCCTGCATGATCTGTCCACTGATCTTCTTATGCTAACACCTGGTTTGCCTCTTATCCTTATTCATCGTAGCTACTCTGATTTTTCAACTCCTGAAAGATGCAAGCCTCTTTACGAGGCTTTTCAATCTGCTGTTTCCTGTGTCTGGAAACAGTATCCCCTCAGCTCTTGTCATGTTTAGCCTGTTGACCTTCTTACATGTCCACATAGAAGCCAACTCTCCAAAGTGCCTCTCTGACCCATCCATTTAAAGGGGGGGCCTCCATCTTGGTCACTTGTGTCTTTTCAGCCTCTCAATCCCCATTTCACTGCAGCCATTTCAGTAACAGGAAGCCTTGGCCAAGCACTGTCTGGTTGCATCTGGCCTCTGATGTTCCTGCTGCTTTCAGTTTTTGCTCCAGTGTTTCTCTGGTGCTGCAGTGGGGACTTTGCCTGTGTAGCCGGGAAATTGGAAGAAACTAACAGTCTGTGACCAATGGGAGCTGTTGGACCAATGTTTATCTCTTTCATTCCTTGGGTAAACAGTTCTGACCTATATTCTACTTGAGTCTTTGGTGTCCTAGCAGGATTAGCCCCATTGCCTATAGCAGGGGCCAACTTGACAATGTATCTAAGTTTCAGTTTTTCTCCCTGTTTTGTTTTCCTTTCCCTAGTTTCCACTCCTCTTTCCTAGGATCATTTCCTAAAATAAATGATCTCCATACAATCTCTTGCCAATATTTCCACAAGAACTCAAATTAAGAGTCCCCTTCCCTTATTTAATATTATAAGAGCTCCACCTCTCTGTTAGCCCTTACTGCATCTTAAATTATTTCTATTGATTTCTGCAATCTTTTTGGATCTGTCTGGATTAGAATCTAAATGTCAGAGAGCAGGAGCCTCATCAATTTTTAACTTTCTTCTCAGTTCCTAGTATGTAATTCCTGGTATAGACACATTACCACTAAATATACATTAATGAATGAATCACAAAATGCCACATTCTATTTTAAGAATTACATTTGTACTCTGGTCATTGAGAGGTAATATGCCATCCTGGTTAAGAGCATACCTTCTGGAGCCAACTTTCTCAAGCCCATTCCTGATAGTGACATAAGCAGCTCAGTAGCCTTGAGCTGGTTGCCAGGCTATGCTGGACACCAATTTATCCATGTGCAAAGTGGGGTTGATAATGGTACCTGACACTCAGGATTGTTATGATACTTAAATAAACTACATAAAGTACTCAGGACAGTGCCTGGCACATGGTAATCGCTAACAACTAACTTACTTTCTCTTTCTTTTTGTCTTAGTTACTTTTTACTCATTGCTGACACAAAATACCTGATGCCCAAAGTTAAGGGGAGGGAAGGTTTATTTCTTACAGTTCTTGGAGGTTTCAGTCCATACTCAGTTGGTTCCAAGGCAACATGGCATGGCGAAGCAGCCACTCATGGCCGCTGCAAACAGCAAGATACAAACCAGAAAGACAGAGAGACACACCTTTTTTCTGTCCTTACATCATATCCTGGCTCCACACCTAGATGGGTGTAGCACTCACACCACCAATCCAAGTGCTAGACAATGAACCAATCACAAATGCATGATTGCATGAGGCTTGGGGGCCACTGACATAAACCACGACACTCTTCCTTCTTTCTTTCTTCTTTCTTTCTTCTTTCTTTCTTTCTTTCTTTCTTTCTTTCTTCTTTCTTTCTTTCTTTCTTTCTTTCTTTCTTTCTTTCTTTCTTCTTTCTTTCTCTCTATCATTCTCTCTTTCCCTCCCTTCCCCTTTTTGTAATCATTTAACTAAAATTCAGACTTGCATAGATATGATATCCATTTCAGATCTTCTATACCTGTCAGTCCGTTAGCTATATTTTCCAAGTGTACCTGGGTTGAATATCAGCCAAATGCTACATAGTTAAGAAGCAAATGACTTAAGTGCATTTGTGGTGCTTTAAATATTCCATGTGTTTTAATTTGGCTGAGACGTGCACCCTTTAGCCCTCTAGCCTCCCCTGTCAGGAACAAGGAAACAAGGCCTGTCTTTTCCATGTAGAAGGAACTCATGCCCTATTAATAGTGGCTTTCTGTGGGCAACTCTGATAAGGGAATTCATGTCTACTTTGGAGCTAAAGAATGTTCATATCACGGTGACAGCAAGCTCTTCGCCTCCAGAGTCACACCAAGAAAGAAAAAACACTCTTCTGCTTTGCTTTACAAGCTAACCTTCAAATGACTTTGAGAAACATTTCTCAAATTCATTTAACTCTTAGGAGGAGGAAAACCAAAGTTGAGTTTTTTCATGTTTAAAGGTTCAGTACAGACAAAGACACTGTGTATCAGCATGTGGGAGGCAGAGATGTTGATGCCTGGATGTTATTCTTGGACTGTGCAAAGGCGGCAAGACTGGAATTTTATCATTGTTACTTGAGCCTCCTTGTTTGCAAAGAATTGCTCACCCCACTCCTCTCCTGACTTCCCTCTTCACTTTCCCTTCTGACTAATCTCTACCTGCATTAGAGCCAAGACAGGTGGCCAGCCTTGTGGGTCAGGTTTGAGTAAGGTAAGTGTCTGGGTGCATGACTATGAAACAGTGATAAGCTTGAGAGGCTTTAGGATTTTCCTTCCAATGCAGAGGTGTAGTACATTAGTAAGCATAGTTACAGGGGAACCATCAAGTGCTGTGCAATACTAAAGACAAGGCAGCTAGATCTTGGCCTTGTGTCTCTCTAAGACTGGCTGTGTGAGCTCTCTCTTCTTTCAGCTTTTGTTTCGTGGAGATAGAACAAGTGCGGTTCTAATTGGTTTTCATTTGATATAAGAAGCTGGTGGCTTTGCTTGAGTTTTTAGCCTTTTGTTGTATATAACTTAGATCTATCCACATCTCACCAGCAAATGATCCCTGACCCTACAAAAGACATCAAGGAAATTCTTATGGGAGCTTTTGTAATTGAATTCTAAATTTTAGTGCCATTATTTTATATGCCTATTAAACTAATATTTAATTCAACTATGCTTTCGTTTTTTATCTTTGAAGAACATACTTCAGACTGGAACTTAACCTGGATATAACCTAAGCTCTGCAACATGGATGGATGAGTTTTATAAAGACATTAAGATCTCCTGAAATTTTACATGTATATGTGCACATATATGTGTAAGTGTGTATGTGCGTGCATGCATGCATGTATGTATGTACTAACATGTGCATGACATTGGATTTAAAGTACATAATGCTTTTTCAAAAGTACCTTCAAGCTATTTCATATGATTTTATGATGATTTTGTTATGTTCTATTTATCTCCACTACCGTCTTGCCTCATTGCCATTCCTGCCCATATTGTTGCACAAAGCAAAATTTTAAGAACACCTCCAGGTATTTTTGAGTGAAGCCAATAAACAGCTCTAGCTGACACCTCCAGCGTGGCACAGTGATACAAGCCAACACAAACAGGGTGTGGGAGGTTTGCTGACAGTTTTGGGCACTGGGAGTTGAGGACTGGTTTGGTGAGGCAGACTTGAAATCAAGCAGTGACTTGCAGAGGAGTCACGAAGGACACAATCATGTTGCCTCTTGTACAAGATCCTTCCACAAGGAAAGGTAATTCTAGAAGAGTCTGGGTCCTCCTTTCATCAAAGCAAGCAAAGAAACTTATATGACACAGTGAGCTGAGGTCCACTGATCCTGACTTTGTACATCTTGCTTAAAATCTCCATGCTATAGAAACACTGGATTCTCCTGTTTAGTGTTGGGGGCTGTACCTGAAACTCCAACATTATTCTGTATATTCATTAGGCTCCAGATTGGACCATTGAAAAGATAAGATTTCCAAGAGGAGTGGCTTAAATAAAAATACTTGGCTGGTACCTTATATGGTTGGGGACTCTGCTCATTTAAAGTACTTGCTCCCATCATTGTTTTTCTATCATCTTTAAAATGAAGGTATTCTGTACCCATACCATAAACTTTAAAAACCTACAGACAAAGCACTAGAAATAGTTACCTACACTACACTGAGAACTCAATAGCAGATGCTATTGATGCTCTGACCATTTCCTGTACTGCAGGTGGCTTTGAACTACAAGAATTTCTTTCTGTTAGGCTTTCTCTAACCTCCTGGTAGTGTGCTTTGCATTCAGGGTTGCACAGAAACTCTGGGAAATTGTTAGATAGCAAGCAACTGTCAACCAATGTGAGAGTTGATATTCAAGCATTTTAGCTTTCTCATTCCTCGGGTGAGACACTTCAAGCTATGTTATTCATCACTCCATAGGTAACTGAACCCCAATCACTCACATTAGTAACCAACTCATTGGCTTATCCCATATTTCTTCTTTGTCATCCATGTCTTATTTTTCCTATTTGCCTGGTCTCCCTGAGACTACTGCCTAAATTAAATTAAATTAAATTAAATTAAATTAAATTAAATTACTACTTGAATTCAGGATGTGCTTCTGAGAAACCCAAACTGTCTTGATTACTTTTTTCTCATTGCAGGGACAAAATACCCAACACCCAAAACGAAGGACGGAAAGGCTTATTTAGCTCACTGTTGTGGAGGTTTCAATCCATAATCAGCTGGCTCCAAGGCAGGGTGGCATGGCACTGGGCAACACTTCAAGGGAGCAGCCAGAGTAGAAAGAAAGAAACAAGCTTCTTCTCCCTTATACCGTACATAGGCCACCGCCCTCCCTCTTCAGGGAGTGTGTGTGTAGCACTCACAAAATCTCCTTGCCCTCCTTTGCACTGGCTGAGAATATTTACAAAGTTAAGGACCCTGGCTCTTGGCTGAGTCTTTCAGATAAACTTCTAAACTTCTCAAGTTGACACAATGTATCAACCATAACATAAACTAAGATACTCTTGCTTTTGCTATACTCTTTTGTCTGATCACAATAACCTTAACATATATTCTGAAAGATCCAAACAACCTCTACCCTTTCCTTCCTCTGCCCCCCACTCTACACTTCTTTTCTCACTTTCCACAGTAACATGCATATGCACCAGGATGAATCAGCTGCAAACTTCTTCACTCTTTATGTCCAGCAAATTCCACCATAAATACACTGATATATAGAGAGAGAGATCCGTGAGATCCAGATCACAAAAGCATGACATGTTGTAGCAAGGAATGCAGTTGTCTTCAGAGCTTGCCTGTTTCCTTCAGGCTTGTTCTGATACCTTTTGGAGCCTGTGCAGGTGGCATATTGCTCATATTTGTGCCTGAGTTCTGACTGCATTATTAAGAAACAGGGAGTAGGATCTAAGAACACAGCCCTTTTCTGTTGTGACAGATAGTATTCTCTTTCTATTTCCTCCTTCAACAGGGAGAAAATAGAAGCATTTTTCATGAAGTCAGGAAACAACTTCACTACGACTTTGAAAACCAGACAAAATTACCTTAAAGTAGCAGACCCTTTGGTGAGGAGAGATGTGTGGGCTGAATATTCAACTGTGCTGTTAACAATAGTGCTCTGTGGCCACACCCTGCAATTTTTACACACGGAAAAAAACAACTTGGCAAAATAAAACCGGTGTTGCCTTCTTTAAGATGTACTGTCATTTCTCTGTTGCAGGTGTACAAGATTCAACAACAAGAAGCAGGAACTCCTCCTTCAGCAGATTTCCAGTGTGTAACGGACTTCAGCCACACCCATCGATGGCTAAACAGTAGCAGTTCAATGTCTAGTCACCATGTACAGGAAGTCTGAATAGTTGCCCAAAGTATGCATTTTGATGCTAGCTCTTTAGGACTCAAATCACATTAGTTAGTAACTGATCACGTTTCTTCTTTCAAAATCTCTCAGGGGGTAGGTCACTGTGCCTCTGTCATTCAGTTTACACACTGACAGAAAAGCATGCCTGTCTTCAAGGGAGAACTCATGGAATGTTTTGGGAAAAGGATAATCAGCAGAGCAAAGCAGCCATCAAAATGTGAAAGTGAAGCAACAGAATCAAAGATGAGAACACAGGAAATGAAATTCAAGTTGAGCATAAACAAAGTGAAGAAGATACAGCTCAGTTTAGAAAGGATGATAATCATTCTAGACTTTACCTGAGCAGCCAAAGGAATAAGGGTGAACTTACTGGCATAAGCAAGAAAGAGAAGAAAGTAGGATAATGCCCTAGAAGAAGGGATACCAGAAAAATAATAATAATAATAATAATGATACCACTCAAAGATATGTCATGGTATTGAAAATGCAAAGGGCAGAATGTCAGAATTGAATCCAGACTTAGAAAGATAATTGACATTCATCAAGGCATAGAGGACATATTTGCTCAGTATTATAAGTTATATGACAAAAAGACAGAGCTGTGTATATTTAAAATATTTCTCTTATATATTATGACATTCTGACATCTTAAAAACCTTCCTGGATCAGAAGAGACTGTCTCTCCTGGAGTTAGCTGGTCCTGATAGAAAGGACTCAATGAGGAGCATGCTTCTGATATGAAACCGCCAAGTTCAGGCCTCTCCTCCATGGCCCCTGAACCCCAGGAGGCAATATTCCTCTGCCTTAGTCAGCCCAGGGTCACTATCAGGCAAGCAGGACTCCAGCACAAAACCCACTAAAATTATTCCAACCAGCCAACCTGAAGTTTTTACGCTTCCTGCCTTCCTATGCTTCAGAAACCACCATAAAGGCTGTGGCTAAAACCTCACCCTGGCTCCTGTCCTCTTCTTCCTGATGCCTCTGAGGCTTCCTCATGTGCTATGCCTCCGGTCACCAGGACCTGTGACTCCAACGCGGTATGCTTTCTTGAGCCTCTCCTGTGTCCTCTTGTACAATGGCTGAACATCACGAAAAAGGACAGAAAGCATATACTGCTCAAACAAGGAATACCTTTTAATTTTTGATATTATTTCTAGTCTGCTGAAGTTAGTATGATAAATATTTGCTTTACCAATTTTGCAATGTATCATTTTTATAACCTATGAAGAATTTTTAATATTTTGACAACAATTTCTAATAATTTTTTTCCTAGATTATTATTTTGTAAGGTTTCTGCCTGCACAGTCATCTTCATGGCCCTGCACTGCTATGCTAAGCGAAGACTGTACTTGAAGGTTTTCCTCATTTCCAAGAGGACAATGAAACATGTAGGCTCTGGATTTGGGCTGCCTGCGTTCACACCCTTACTCTTGCACCAAATTACATGCTGTCTTCTCTCAGACAAGTAAACCAACCCAAAGCTCAGGTTTTTGTTTTTGTTTTTATTTCCTTTTTAAATCTGAACAACAACAACAAAAACTAATAATACTTAACACACAGTATTCTGGAGGTAATAGATGACTAGGCTTCAGGAAATATGTCTGACATACAAGAAGCATTCCATAAAGAAGCTCCATTAAAGTGGAGATATTATCTTTCTTCTTCATTGCAGTGTCCTTTCATTTAGAACAAAGCTTCACACATGCAATAGTTTCCTGGTAAATATTTGCTACACAAAAGGGTGAGTAGTCCTATTTAATCAATATCAGGGATATTATTTTTTCCCTTTTCTCACTTTTTGGATCCCCCACACCTTTATAGAGTTTAAGGAAATCATAGGACCCTGCTTTATAGAGAAGTCGTGCACTGTCATTTCTGTCTTGTGTGTGCCTGCCCATTTGGTTTAGGTGGTTGTGTCCTTCAGTGAGGTTAACCTTTTAAATATAAACTGCGAGCACCTACAAATCTATAGGAAAAACCCTAAGATATCAAAAATGAGAAAAGAAAAGAACAATTAATTCCCTCCCAAAATATAGCACCCTGCTATGCTGGGTCCATTCATCTTCCCTAGTATAATTTTTCCTACCCTTCAAGATTATCTACGTTCTCTCCCTATGAAAAAATGGTGTACAAACATCTAGAACTCACAGAACTACCAGATACTCACCCCCTTTACCCCCATGCACAATAAACAAATTTGTACATCTTTTTCTCCTGCTAATCTGTCTACGGTTAATTAGTTCCAGCAAAATTTCAGGAGAAGAGGAAGCTTTCTTTCAGCCTCTTACTATTTCATCTATGATTCTCACAACAATCTTGCATGCTAGATTTTATTATGTCCATTTTAAGGATAAGAAAATGAGGTTCAGAGATCCAGGCAACTTTTTAAAAGCACTTGCTAGTAATGATGAGCTATTTGACAGTTAAACCTGCATTTTTCTGCCAAATTATTATTTTGCTTGCTATTTTGAGTCTTAAGTTTTAGGTATGACACAATGAGGGATTTTCTACATTTCTCTAAGTTTCTATGTTTTGAAATATTTAGTGGTATTGATTAATAATAAGCAGGACTAACGAAAACTGAAAATTTATTAATAAATAGTTTATATTCCTCTTCATTTTATTAAGGATGCATGTCAAAATTAAAATGAGATAGCAAATAACATATCAAAAACTTTTAAGTAAAAAAGAGAGTACTTAAATTTTAACTGTTCTTCTAATGTTTTAAGTCAAAGAATTTAAGTCAAAGAATTTACTTACCTTGGTTAACTATTAACTGTCATTAATGCTTTAAATATTAGAATGTTGAACATTTTTAATAAAATTAATACCATCTTTGCAGATGTAAATATCTGTCTCAGTGAAGGAACAGGGAAAGTCATTGTTTTGCACAGTTGATATGGAAAACCAGCACACATCCAAGATTCTCTGGGAAAGGAAGAGGAAGGCCCTCATATCAGGTGTTTTGGAAAGAAGGTAAATGTGGAATGAGCTGGAAGTTCTAGATGGGAACTTTCCAAAAGCACTTTTATTGATTCTTATTGAATATTCATGAAGTTGAAGCTTTCTATCTCTAATTGCCCAAACTCCCAGGCTGGCACATTGCAGCCAATGGTTTTCTGGTTTTTTTTCCTGAGAGTTTGGTAGGGATGTTTTTGCTGCATTTGGCAGTGTGTATGTGTGTGTGTGTGTGTGTGTGTGTGTGTGTGTGTGTGTGTGTTAAAAGCAGTGACAGACCTGGGTGTGTGGGGAGTGCTGACTCCAGGGCTGTTTGCTCTGGATTCTGTCCAGAATGCCAGGCTCCTCCTGGATGACTTTTCCTTACAAAGGCAAAAGGCCCCGCTCCTCTGCAGGGATTGTTCCATTCACTACTCACCCTGCTGGTTTATTTGGGTTTTGACCTCGGGGTGATCTGGAAGCCCCCAGAAAAACTAAGCGATTCGACCCTTTTGCTCTTTCTGCACCAAAGAAAGCCTTAAGTAGCTTGTAAAGAAGCAGGGAGAAATGTTTGGCTGGGGCAGCTGTACCCTGCCTGCCCTTCCCACAAAGTTCAAGAGGTTATTTGGTCAATGACTCCCTCCTGCCACCTGCTCAGCAAGACTGCTGCCACCCAGAGAGTTTAAAGGAAGGCACCTTCCAGCCATCCTTGGGAAGTTTCTAAACTGAAGAGGGCCTACACACACACACTCACACACAAACGAGAGGGAAGAAGGAGTGTGCCAATGAGTCAAAACGTTAAGGAAACATACAGCTAGCCCCATTCACAGGGCACACTTTGAGTCCTACATTTTTTACTAGATGCGAGTTATCATCCCAACCCAGGGCTCAGGGTGCTTCAGATCAACCTTCTGGAAACACGGTTTGGGGCCCCTTCTCTCTCAGCTGTAATAATATTCAGCATGATGTGAATTCCACCAATATCTTTCAGCCTGAGAGGAAGTTTGACTTGGCTGATTTAAACTTAAAGTGGAGAAAGAAAAGCTTTTCCTCTTGTTCTTCTGGGTAGGCTGCAGTTTTGAATTAGATATTATAATCACCTACACTTATTTATATGTGGAAAATGCAGTCTCACGTATTGACTACAATTTTTGGCAGACTTTATCAAAATCCCAAATGATCTGGAAGATGATTGCAAATTATTTCCAGGCCTACATTATTTACTTTCTTACTACACTCTTTTCCCTGTGTATAATACTTGGTCTTATATGCAGGAATATAGCCAAGTAACAAGTTTTAAAACTTGCTTAAAAGGACATTTTTAGAGAGATAAGAAGAAGTAGGGAGAGAGTTCTTTCTCAAATGGGAAAGGGTCACAGAGAGGGAGGGAGGGAGGAAGAAGAAGAGGGAAAGGAGATGAAAAAAGAAATTAAGATGTGTTCTGCACACATATCAACTTCACACAAGAAATGTAAACATTTTGTACTGTACACATATACCAGTAAAAATAAATAACTTTAAAAAATAAAAGTATAGTTGAAAATTTTAAAAAGAGAAAAAAGATTTTTAGAGACGCTAGAAAGCCAATATACAGTAATAAAAGGAATGAATGCATTCAAGAATGGCAACGTTTGCAAATTTTTTCTTAGAGGGCCAGATAGCATGGTTTTAGGTTTCTGTGCCATTAGGTTTTGGTCACAACTATTCAGTGTTGCCATTGTAATGCAAAAGGAGCCATAGACAATACCTGAAAGAATAGATGAGGTTGTCTTCCAATCAAAACTTTATTTACAAAAACAGGCAGCTCTTCCTAGGCCTATAGATTGCAGCTGTTGTATTATAGTTCACTTGATACATGTGTCTGGCAGGTTGCTTTCAGATGAAAAGTAAAGGAAAACTGAAAGAAAGCCAGAAAACTAAAAGAAAGATGTCAGATAATCTTTCCCTAAGGTTGTATTCATTACTGGCAGAAGTAAAGATGGTCTGTGTTTTTCTTCTGCATACGGGGACCCTCCTGAGCTACAATTCATGAAGTTGCACAGAGCTCTTCTGGGGAAGAGCTCAAGTTCTACTTATGTCTCCAGGTGCCTTCAAAAGGGAAAAATGTTTTGACTCTTGATCAACAGCAAACTCCATTCCTGACACATAGTAAGGTCTCCATGAACTTTAATATGGATAAATGAGAGAAGTGTGGTGAAGTTGTTGAATGGCTTCAAGCTCGAATTTCCCACTACTCAAAGATCAAAATTAAAAAAAGTCAACTTGGTGTTTGTAACTTTGCTCAATATCAAATCAAAAATCTAACCTGAAAAACGCTGCATGGGCCCAGAGTGAGTCATGCAGTGTGTCTTACATGGACACAAAAGGGTGACGATTCAGTCTAAGTACTGGCAGCCCAGACAATGTGTAGCATGTGTGTTAGTGAGCTAAAATGTTCATCATTGTGCTTTGTGTGTATTTGTGTGTGTGTGTGTGTGTTCTATTTGCATAAAGTATTGTAACCACGGCTCCAAAGAAAGTTAATGATAGCAGCAGTAAAGTTAAGAGGAAAACTGTGAGAACCACAATAAAAGTAAAGAAAGAAATCATTGTGAAGTGTGTTAAGTTCCTGGAAAAATGAATTTATAAGTACATTTTTGAGCCTCAGAACCCATTATTTGGTTTTCCATTTTTTCTTCAGGGAAGAATATGTTCAGCTTTCAAATTTCGAGGTGTTCAAACATGAATTTGGAAGGAATCGAGTTGGACAACTGAGGTATCCCTGTGATGGAAGGACCAATGGAAGACCGAAATATAGCAAGAAAGGAGGCAGGGAGATGGATGAATGTATATGAGATGTTAGCACCTGATATTTCAAAGTGCTGAAGTGACCCATTATGATTGGAACTTATAACTAATCTGTGCATATATTTGATACTCTAAAAAATAAATTAATCATTCGATTTGGCTCCCTCCTAGAAGGATGTTTTTAGTAGTTGCTCACAGGTGCAAAGGGACAAGGTCTGTCTGGAAGTCTGAGAAAAGGGCTTTGTGAATTACAAAACAGAATACAAATGATGATTAAGCTTCCACAAGCAAAGGCAGGTCTCCCACAGCAGTCCCAGGAGGTGCTCTTTTTCCTTCCTTTTGTTATATGAGTTCTTAAAATTGCTCTCAGCTTAGACCCAATCAAACTCAAATGGTCTGTGATTAAAATTTCCACTCTGAAAATCTGAGCAACATGAAAATCGTAGGAACTGGACCATCTGGAGATAATTTATAAGTAACATTTGCCTTTTAAATGCATTCTGACTTCCCAAAGATTCCTCTGTCCTGTCATTGGGAGTGCAGCCAAGGCACAAATCACTGAATTGGTCCAGGGTTACTGAAGTTGTTGGCGGGAGCTTCTTATCTCCAATTCTTCTAAGAATTTGGGGCACTTCATTGAAACATTTGTTCTTCTAATGTAAATGCAAGCTAAAAGTCTTCAGGTTGGGAAAGGCTTTCTGGATTTTGATGTGTGATTCACTCTGCTTTTACTTTGTCCACTGCTAAAATAATTGAAACATGAATCAAATAATAAGTAGAACCTGAAAAATTCATGTACAGGATAATGTTTGAGGGTACTAAAATATTACTAAACTCCTTTGCTCCTTTTTGACCAAATCTCATTGACATAACAGGGAACCATTAATATCACCTCTCATCTAAGAAAGCCCTAGGCAGTGAATGCGTCTCCAAAGGGTCAGCCTCAGCACCGCCAAACAGTATAATGTGGGTTGTGTAAGGCAAAGAGTGCTGTGGGGCCAAGGTAGGCAAAACCACAGGAGCTGATGGGCCTATGTGATCACCCCTGCTGCCAGTCCTCTGTGGAGTTGCCCTGTTGATAGTGCTGAGCTGGAATGGGCCAAGTCTCCAATGTGTCCACACCCCTGAGATAAGGGCATGTCTCAATAGACTGCACTATTGCTCAGGGAATAGCAAAGTTTAAAGATCATCCAGTGCAAAGGAAAGCCCAGCAACCTGCAATCTCGGTTTCACAGCAGGTTTCTATCCACCAGTCGTGTGACCATATTGAGATGCATGTGCATACAGCCCTTTCCCACAGTGGGATCTCCTGGATATCTGAGCTGGAGTGTATCTACATTGCTTCTTATACACCTACTGATGTCAAATGACATGATCGACTGGTCCTGGAGAGATTCATATTGAACCAACTGCATGAGAAATAAGAAATTTGAGGGTTGAGGTACAAATCTGTTCATTTGGGAAACATACAGCACAACACAGAGGTGTACTATTTTAAAAATGGTATGGCATCTCTGCGGGGATAGAACACATGCTTGCTTCTTTTTGATGGGCATGGTTTGGCCTGAAAAGTATATAAAAACATAGTTTCATAAAGGGACTCTGCTCTGTTCTCCCTGAGTACTGTGAAGTGAATCTTTTTTTGTGCTGCCTCCACACTTACCCTTTTTCTCCCCTAACATTTTATAGCATTGGTTTTCTAACTCGGGCAAGGAAATTTTCTAGAAGAAAATTCTATGACACTTATTTCACATCATAAAATATCATAATTTGGAAAAGTCCAGTACTCTCCTAATACAGACAAAGAAAGACCCAATAAGTGATCTCTGCTGGGTGAATCTGCTTCAGGGAGCTGACAAAGTGGCCACCTGCTGGGGCTGGGGTCTTTTCTCCCCAGGTGGATCACATCAACATCTTATTGCATATAGGCCATTAACATTTTTAAATTTGACACACAAGAAAATTATTTCTTTGAACAAAGTAAAAAAAAAAACACTTCTGGACCGAGTTAGCAGCAAGAGGTATCTGCACCTCTTCCTTAGATCCATCTGCAGATGTCTGAGCTGCGAAGGAACCCCCTTGATGAGGGAAGAAGTGCTCTTCAGAGCCTGTGGTCCAGATTCCAAAGAGAAAGAGAAAAATATAACAGCCATGATACTCCTGACACAGGTCCCACACTGCTTGGGTAAGTGCAGTTGCCCAAACTATTCCAGGGCCTCAGGGCAAGGGCCCCAGGATCTTCTGAACTATGGTAGCCTGGTTGAGATTTAATTCTGAGTCATGTGTGGCTTGCGGACAGGCAGAGCTGCTCCCTAATCTCCCCATGTTGGTATTTTAGGAGGGGGTGGGGCAAAGGCCACCAGAGCAAATAAACACCAGAGTTTGATTCTGGGTAGGAAACTGTGGTATCCTTTTACAGGGCCTTCTGACATTAGTCCTGTGTTTTTGAAGAGCAACACTCTGAGGAATGAAGAGAGAGAGTTGAATAAGAATGGTGGCACAGGGGACAGAATCAGAGTCAGAGTGAGGCAGATCTAACCAGTAAGTTTTAACAGTGAAAAGAAGAGAAAGCCCAGTTATGGGTGCCCATTGCCATGGAACCCGCACAGCCCATGCTGAAGGGAGGACAAGTGAGGCTAACTGATACACTATGTTCCAGAGGAGCTGAAAAGCCCCTCGGTGACAGCACCCGATCTACAAAGGTTAAGGAAGGACAGCCAGCCACACCCACAGGCACAGAACAGCAAGAGGGGCACCTGCTGGCACAGAGACAACCCAGGGCACTGAGAGAAAAAAAAGGGATACTTGCAGAATTGCAGTCCAGTGAGTTTGTGACAAGAGACTGAGCACTTAAGTCCTCTGGATTATATCCTGCCAAGCTGATGTACGGGATGCCTAGAGGTGGGACAAAATATGGAATGGGGGTAAAAGATGAGATCCTGAGATACTGGGCACAAGATAGACCAGGAGAGATGTCACCCACTCATAGGAGGTCCGTGGAAAAGCATGGGCCTCCAAAGATTCAGCATGTTGCTAAGGTAGGGGAGGCCAATCCAACATCATTTCAAAGAAAACTCAGGCACATATTACTAGAAATACAAATTAATCTTTTGGAGACTTCTTACCTTCTTAGGCTTGAAATACAAGATCACCATTACTTCAGCCAGGCTGTCTACACATCAAACCTGTTTGCCCCTGTTATGGATTAAAAACTGATGATCAACTTGACTCCAGCTGAATTAAATCAGCGTGGTGCTGAGCATAGCTGTTCCACCTGAGGAGAGTTGCCAGCATAAATAGAGACATTGAGAAGATGAGGAGGCGTTGTGGGTTTCTTTAAGTGTTGCTATTTTGAGACGTTGGTTCTCCTGGAGGAGCTCATCATGACTAGCTTACCCAGAGTGAATTCAACCATCGTCATTGGAGGAGCTCGGGACCTTATTGGTGAGAGTGGTTGTGGTTCACATTGGGGGAACTCTGGTCCTCACATCGAATATTGCTTCCTGGCTCTAGAGGGGAAGACGTGTGCTATATAAGCTCCAGGAGGAACTCGTCACACTGGCTTTATGGCATGTACTCAACTGTTATCATCGGAGGAGCTTGGGACCTCCGTGTCGCTAAGGATTGGCTGTGGTGCTTTTCAAAACAGCCCTGGTCTTTATTATGAGCATGACTTCTTGGTTCCAGTGTAGAACACTCAACCTACCAGCACAGCTCCTTCACCCTGCTGGCATAGACTTTCTAGCTTGCACCATTGACCTTTGGGCCTTCCCAGCACAGATCTGTAAAACAGACTGGTGTGAGTCCTTCTTGTGGGCTCTAGACCTCCAGTTGGACTGAGGGGAGGCATTGTCATGGGCTCTAGGTTTTCATCTGGACTCATGCAGAACATTGCTGTGGGGTCCAGGCCCTTGACTGAATATTCTGAGTCTTTAGTGTTGTGAATAGATTTGCTGCACTTTCTGTGTGTAACTCTGGGTGACCATCATAAAATAATAATATAAATTCTGTGTCCTGATTCTAATTGTTCTCCTCACAACCCCTGAGTACAACAGCTCCCTAGATTTTCCTTTGGAGTTATTAATTCAACAGCCTGAATATATTATCTTGTATAGTAACCAGGAGAAAAGAAGTCATGAAAATCTAAATGAGTGTACCTCCCGTCAGTGTTTTGAGTTGCAAAGTAAAAGACATCAGCCAGGGAGGTACTGTGACCATGGGAGGAACAGGAGTAAGCAATAATCTCTGTGCACTTCTGGCTGACATGGTAACCAGCAAGAAAATGCAGGAGCTTGGGACACAAGAAGAGAGTATGTAGATCACAAATGTCATTTTTTAGGGCTCAGGATAAGTAGACTCATTCTTCATTCTAAGTAATGGGAACAACTGAAAAAGTAATGTAATGTTCCTGGGAGTTGTTTTGCATGTACAATAGGAGAGTGAAGCAGGTGATCCCTGGAAATCCTTTCTTGCTAACATTTGTGGCTTGGGGAGGCTGGGTAGTTCCTGTAGAGATCCTCTCTCCCAGATTTAATAATGACAATTCTGTGGTACATCACTAGAAAATAGAACGCCTCTTCCTATCATAAAAAGTGTTTCCAGTTAGAAAACAGAGTATGGATCCTTTTGTAACCAGGTGATAGTTCTCACCAAGCAGTATTAAGTTTCCCCATATTCCCATGTCTACCATGAGTTCAATTCTCAGAGCGGTCCAAGCCTCTCTCTCTTCATCCATTTGATGGCAGTTAAAATGGCATTCATCTCAGCCGAGGCACTGTTGCACAGCCAGATAAATCAACCTGTAACTACAGAGAACTAAGACCTGGTGCTGAGCCGAATATCTCTGGGATAGCTTCCTAAGAGTCTCATTTGGCTTCTGAACCCACTTATAACTCAAACTGGACTGGCCTCCACTGACCATGGCCTTTGTAGCTGCAAGCTTTTACTTTGGAGCCTGAAGGAATGTGGCAGATGCTGGAGTTGGCACTCTGGGCTACCTGGGATTCCTGTAGTTCTGCCTGGTTTCACTCAAAAGAAGATGCCATAGCAAGCAGTAGACTTGGCACCAGTACATTTGAGTGCATATGTCCTCAGTCTCTTTGGAAAACTAACATCCATTCATTTATTCATTCTTTCGTTCAAGTACCCACCATGACTACGGTCCTGCATGGAAGGAACATTGTGAAAATTACTCTTTCAGTCTTTCTTAATGGGTTGCATACATAATCCTCTAACCTAAAAATCACCAAACCATAACCTATGGGCCAAAACTGGCCCTCTGTTTTTTTATGGCCTCACAAAGTAATGGTTTTTAAATGGTTAAGAAAGAAATTAAAAGAAGAATATTTGTTACACATTGAGGTGGTTAATCTTGACTGTCAACTTGATTGGTTTGAGAGATACCTAAGAAATGAGTAAAGCACACTGCTGGGTGTGTCTGGATAGGCCTCAGGGATATAACCTTGGGAACTACACCTGGCCCCTGGCCCCTTCTTCCCTGGCTCTTCCCCATGCTCTGCTTCTTGGACACCATAAATAGCACAAGTTGCACAAGATTCTCCTACCATCTTTTGCCATGATGTTTCTGCCTTGGAGCCAGTGACTCCGGGCTGAGACCTCTGAAATTTTGAGGAAAATAAACTTTTCCTTCAATAATCTGCGTGTGCCAGGCATTTTTTCCAGTGACGAAAAGCCGACTAATACACACTTGAATCATATTTGGTTTCTGTAGCTCAAGTTGTATTAAAATGCTGCTGCAGAAGGAAGAATTCTAAAGTGACTCCAGCAATAATCACCCTTAAATAATCTCCTCCCCTTGAATGTGGGCAAAACTGACTATAGTAAGGACTCACCCCTGGGATTTCCATTATATGGAAAAATATGTTTTTGTAGATACAATTAAAATTACTAGTCAATTACCAGGTTATTTATAAGGGAAATTATTTAAGTGGGCTTAACCTAATGATATGCAGGTTTTAAAAGTTGGTATTTCATCCCTTTGGTAGCAAAAGAAGCTGGCTGTGCTCCAGCTCCAGTTCACCTTATCAGGGCCTGAGATAGGACTTTGGGGCTTCAGGGTGGCCCCACTGACAGGCAACAAGGAAACCAGGACTTCAATTCTACAACCAGGAGAACTAGGCATTTTCCATAACCTGCAGAAGCTTGATAGTAGATTCTTCCCTAAGGCCTCCAGGCAAGACCTCATCATCTAACATCAATATGCCAGCCCTGTGGGACCCTAAGTGGAGAGCTCAGCCAAGTCCACCTAAACTTTGGACACACTAGAAATAGTGATGATCTGTTATGTGGCAACAAGACAGTGATACAACTCTACGCACTCATGCACATGTGGTCTGTGCTGCTTACTCTCTACTCCTGCAGAGTGGAATATTCGCAACAGAGACCTCACTGCTCCCAAAGCCTAAAGTATTTACTCTCTGACCTTTCACAGAATAAGTTTGCTAACTTATGCTCTGACCATAAATGTAATCTCATGTCAACTGTATTTAGTGAGAATTTTGTTACTAATGCAAAGCTCCCAAGAAATGGGGACACTCAACAAATGTTTCTTTTATTGAGTTAAATCAGCCCAAAGAATTAGAAGGTACAAGTCTACCTTAGAGGTCTATTCTGTCTTGTAATATTTTGAAAGTTGAAGTGAAAGAGGGAAAGTATTTTAATACTGTTGATGGGAAAAAAAGCAGAGGACTATGGATGAATTTTAGAGGTTATTGTTTTCTATTCCATGAATTTAAATCATAGTTGGATTTTGTCTAATGAATTTGTATTAAATTAATAATAAATTTCAAAATTAAAAATAATCACATTATTATTTAAATATTCAGTGCTATACTACAGGACTCTTGGTACAGTAGCTTGGAGAAAAGACTATATGAAAACCATTGCTTTGCATCAGAATTTGAATTTACTGCGTGGTTCTTGACTTTGCCTGATTTCATGATGCCCTTTCTGCATTCAGAGGGGATGAGTTTAGATACCCCAGCACTCACTAATGTTGCTTGTCTAGAAGAGTAATGTTGAGCCATGTTAGAGTTATTACTGCTCTCTATCACTCATGCACACCCACATGTTCATATATATACATATGACTTAAAAGATTTGGCCTGGCCTATATTCAGTTTTAACAAGCTAAAATTCGTATGACTCTGAGGATTAAAAGAAGGAGTGAAAGAGAATATATTTATGTCCTGGGACAGTTAAAATAAATCACTGCAAACTAGGTGACTTAAAAAGCAAGATTCAAAATGTACAATAGATACTGTAAATTGGAGTGAAACTGTCCAAAGGAAAAGACAAACTGTGATGCGGAAAAGGGGAAAGGAAGAAAGGGAAAAAGAAAAAAATATATTTGTACACAAGACAATTAAAATAACTATATAGCTAATTTCTCTTAATTCATTGAAAAGAAAGGTTTGTGTTAATATTGTTTGGACAAAGTAACACCCTTGTCTTTTGTATTCTGAATAACTACTAGGAAGACAACAATGCATAATGCATTAATTATTGTAACTCTCCTACTAACCTGTTTTGAAACTCTGTTTTATTATGATTTTAATTTTTTTCTTCTGTTAAAAAAAAAGCAACAGATATTTGCTCCTTCACAGCAATGGAGAGGAGAAGCCAGCAGCCAAGGTGTCAGAAGAGATGGTTCCTTTGGGAGAATGTGAGGAGAAACCATTCTGCCTCCCAGAATCTGCTGGTTCTGGAACCCCTCGATGTCCCTTGGCACAGCTCTGAATGCCTCTAGTCTCTGCCTCTGTCATCATATGGCTTTCCTTCTGCGTGCTCTTATCTGTCTCTGGATTTAAAGATCTGTTTCCTAAATAAGGTCACATTCAGAAATACTGGGGTTTAGGACTTGAACACATCTTTTTGGAACCACGAGTTAACCTATTACTGAGGTTAACCTATACTATAACCTATAAGTATAACCTATACCTATTACTGAGGTTAACTTGGCATGGTCCTGGAGTTGACTGGTAAAACATTTTCTCAATCTCCTAAGTAGCAACTGACTTAATTTTAATTTTTATTTCTTTTGAGATAGGATCTCACTATGTAGCTCAGGCAGGCCTCAAATTCATAATTTTCCTGCCTCAGCCTCCCAAGCCCTGGGGTGATAGGTATGTACCCTCATGCTAAGTAACAACTGAAATCAAAAAATCTATTGTAGGAAGGATTTTTTTTTTACTCCTGGGGCTGAATGGATATTCCTGCCCCTGCCTCTGGATACTCCCACCTGTCTCTGTTATCCTGATATTATAGATTGAACAAATACTCCACAGCAAGGCATGTGAACTGAGCCAAAATTTCACCACTGTCCTATATGGGGACCCTCATCTTGTCTTGCCTTCTTTACCCATCTGGACAAAATCCAAGGTAAAGCAACCTTAGGAAATGTGTCAAAAATGAGGGCAGTAATCCTCAAGCATCAGATGCAGGATAGAACTCCATTGATGCTTTCTTTAATTGGGAAACTTGCTGTCTAGCAGAAAAATGTGGGTCTCTGTGGAAACAAGTCTATGCCACTTTTTGTCCATGTGGCCTTGGGAAAATCTAATGCTGTGATCTGGTTTCGCTCCCTGTAAAGAACACATAACAATGCCTTGCTACCTTACCAGGCTGTTGTGTGAATTTGCTGACACCCGTAAACCTCCTGAAAATGAAGAGGCTTACATAAGTGCCTGGTATTATTCACACAGCAAACGTTTCCCCCTGAGAATAAAGTAATAAATGGTACCATTGTGCAGCTAGTGGAACATGTTCAAAAGTTTCCGTTCACAACTACTAGATCAAGTTGTGGGTGGCTGTATGGACTTTCTGTGCTCATGCCAAGCTGCATCCCTAATAGCCAGTACAAGGGACTGTCTTGGAATGAAAAGCTGTACTATAAGAGATGCCCAAGTCATGGCATTATATCACACAGGAGTGTCATGTATAGCCAGCTACTTGACTTCACGTGCACTTTTCCTTATAGCAGAAAGAACAATGGTAGAACAGCAAGCACATAGATTTCTAACATGGCAGCATTTGAGAAGTAGCTATCCTTTTCCAGCACACTAACAAACTTTCCAAGGCTGGGGATGTTCATCATTGTGAAGGATTATAATTCTTTCCCTCTCTCCATCTTTCTCTTTCTCTCTTCATAGGTTGGGGGAAGTCAGAGTTCTAAACCAGACAGCCTTCGGGTTAAAGAACTATCCTTTGTCAATGCAGTTTACTTGGAAGGGTAGGAATGGTCTAGACAGAATGCTACTGATGGTCATAAGAGACAGGAAAAGATTTTCTTCCCATCATTATAAGCCCTGGAAACACTCCAGGATGTGATATAGGAAACATGACTTCTCTCTTCTATTCACATCTGGGACTCCAAGTCTTTGGGTGTCACATCTGCCCATCCTTTTAACCAAATGAGAAGACTGACCACCAGAAATACCAATTTGCTTTTTGAAAATAATCACAACTGAGTAGAGCCATTTGGAGATTATACAAGTGGTCTAAAGGGATAGAGACCATCCCCCCTTTACAGGTGAATAGTCTTAAAGTAACAAGTAGAACCTAAATTACAAAGCATGGAATTTTTGAACTGCAGGTGATTTATCTGAGTATTCAACCATCTAAATAATTTCTTAAATTTCATGGTCAAACTAACATCTTTTCTTTCCTTTTTTCCCATAGCAATAATGAGTTAAAAACTTGAAAAAAGTTAATAAACTTAGAACAACAAAAGTAGAAAAGATCTTTCTAGGTCTTTCAAGTGTGAAGGTGGGCTAAATTTTTAGATTTTATTACAAAAGTTATGGAGAAGTACTGTGCAACCCAAAGGATACTGTGGGTTCTGTTGTGCCTCTCCCATGCCTGTCGCATTTTGTTTTCAGAAAATCATTCATTTGCGTGTGCATTTATTTAATGCCCACTTACTGGGTACCTGCGACAGGTGAACTATGTCCTGAGACTGCATATGGTTCCCTCCCACTTCAAATGAGCTGCAGTCACTTCCTGGAGGATATGGTGCAGAGATGGCCGGTAGGGCACAGGAGAGCTCCAGGTCTCACTCCTGTGTCTGGGGACAGCACGTACAGAACTGGAGGACTCTGTGAGAGTACTTCTGCGTCACTGGACCCATCTGCAGGCAACTTAGCAGCTGCCAATTTCTCCACCAGTGAGCAGTTGGTGGGACACAAGGCTGGACAGCGCTGACCTGAGCTGGTCAAGTTCAGAAGCTCAGGAAGAAGCTAACTGCCTGAACAAGGCCAAATGTTCTGGTACCTGAGAGATGCAACTATCTGAACACTATTGTGCAGTGGTCTTCCTGTAAGCTTCAAGGGGCAGCCACAATTGTCTTGCATGTACTCCTTGAACCTCAGACCACAGCCTGCCTGCACTGGTCTTCAGTGGCCAAGGATTGGTTTTCCAGGAAAACACAGAATGAGGTATGGAGAGATGATTTGAGAGAGGACTGTACATTTCCAACACTGTTGCCAGATTTGAGTTCTTCCTTCGGCAGTTTCACAGCAGACCCCAATCACAGCCCCTGCTTCTTCCCAAGTTTGCCCAGGGCTGCAACATGCTCAGATTCATATATACTTTCCTAGCTTCTCTTACTGCTGGTTGTAATTTATGACATAATCTGAACAATGAGATGTGAACAGAAGACAGCTTGGGATTTGGGGAGAATGTTTTCTGTTTCTGTGATAAAAAAGGGGGGACCTATGTGTCTGGAACCCCTCTTCCTAATTTTTGGTTTGTCTTGCCTTGGAAATGGATATGGATGTGATAACCAAAATCAGTAGCTATTATGTAGCCATAAGGCAAGAAAAATAAAGACAAAACTAAGACTGAAAGAAAGATGGAGCAGAAATATCCTCATTGTTCATTTATTCAATTAATATTATTGAGGTCCGCTACGTGGTAGGCACTATTCCAGTTACTAGAAACACAACAGTGAAAAAGAGAACACACACCACTGCCTGCCTCTCTAAAGTTTACATTTTTGTTTACAGGAGAGAAAGATGCCATATGATAAGCAAACCTCACAATGTGTCACATAGTGATAAGTACTATGGTAAAAAGAAAAACTGGCATTCCTTTGAGTGGGACCCTGAATGCTAATATGAGGACTTTGGCTAGTCCTCTGGGAAAGGTAAACAAATTGTGGAGCACTTCATTGGAAGGTTAGAGGAGAGGTTGCAGGGATATAACTTATATTTAGCAAGATCACTCTGGTTCATGTGTTCAGAATAGATTGAAAACAGAAAGATCTGGACTCCCAAATGCCATCAGTGAACAACTAAGACTTTCTTCCAGAAGTCTTGCTATCTGTGGAAAAATAGTTCCTTAGCTTTTTAAGCTACCCTTAGATATTCTATTCCTCATAGCCAAACTCATTCCTAACTATTCCAAATAGCAGTTACTATCATTTATAAAGTAATTACTAAGTACCAGCTGTTGTGCTAGGTCCTTGGGATACAAAAATGAAAATACATAGTTCTTATTATTGAAGTGACTTCCAGGGGCCTTCTTACACCTTAACTGGAAGAATGAAGACAAATCAATGTACTAAACCACATTGTCAGGAGAATGAGGTGGATGAAGGAATGATTGTGTCCAAACTGAGTGAAGGGGTCAGGGAAGGTGTTATGTGAGCTGGTTAGTGCTGCTCAGGTGAACAACTCAGAAGACTACTTCCAGGAAGAAACGATGATACAATACAATCTGTGGGTGCAGTACAGAATGCAGAGTGTACCTGAATAGGCAGACCCTATTCAGAGGGTGTGACAGGGCTAGTGAGTGGGATTTGGGGAGGGGGTAGGCTGGAAATGTGGGCTGGAAAGGGGATACAGGGGTCTGAAAGTACAACTGAAGAAAATGACTTCATCTTGGAGAGAGGCAGAGAAGTGATCCCTGGCATCCATTAAAGGCATTTCATAGAGGAGGCCAGCAGCAAGTCCTTTGACAAGAGTCACAGGACAGCTAGGAGGGAGAGGAAGGAATGTAACTGACGGTCAGAACAGGGTGAAGGAGGAAGTATGTGGGCCAGTCCAGGCACTGAATGCACCCAAGTGTGACAAGCCAGGGTCTACTTTGAATATAAAGGTCACTCTAGGAGGCAGCAGACCAAATTTTATAGATCATGTTAGAGCATAAAGTCTGCTGAGGTGAGCAGAAGGTTCCAGTCAGCCAGCTTTGTGGAGGTAACAAGGGAACTCTGTACCCCTGACCCACGCATCATAATATTAGCTATCATGGGTGAGAGGACAACATACAATAGATATGGTACATGCACTCTCAAAATCTCCCTGTGGTCCTGCAAAGGAAGTATTACTAACTTACAGCCCAGAGAGGTAAGGTGACAGCTCACGAGGAAGAGTGTGATGTGTATCTTCGGCTATAGGATGACGAATTTTGTGTGCTGTTTGCCTTGAACTGCCAGGTTATAATCCTTATAATCCATTTTCCTCTCTAGACCCAGGACTCTGAATTTTATCCCCAAACATCAAATTGCATAAAGGTGGATCACTTGCAAAATGTTTTTATATGCCTTAAAAAACTCTACAAAGCAGGCTTTACCCAGTTTCCATGAAGTGATTTGGGATTCCCAAGATGCCAAAAGAGTAAAGAGTACATGTGAATAAAATTCAAAAACCAAATTTCCTGTTCTTATCAACCATACTTTACAATACAAAATAATCCAGACGGCAGAGAATGGAATCAGACAGGGTCACTTTAACTCACTAGCCCTGAGGAAGTATAGAAATTAAGAAATAATATTCAGTAAATGAACTTGGTTGGGGTACGGGGATGACTATTGGGTGTGATGGAAGGAGAAGTTCAAACTTTGTCTCTCACCCTGCACTACTGTCTCTTTGTAGATTATTGAGCACCTGTTGTTGTTGGCGTGTGGCTTTTGTTGCTGGGAAAATAAGAATGACTGGAAACGTGTAAGTAAACTGAAGTCACTGTCCCTCTTAGAACTTCCAGGTAAAGCACCCTACAGGGTTAGTTATCAGTACCCTAAAAGATTACAGCAATATCAGATGTATTAGGAAACTGCCAGGATCACAGAGTTTACTAACTAGGTCTCAGAGATCACCCTGTCCAAATGGATAATGAAATTAAACCTAAAGAGTTATGTGAATTGCCAGAGGTCACAAAGTGGCTTGTCTAGGAGCCACTGTCCCAGGAGTCTGTTTATATTCTTGGTACTTTTACTCTAGAACTGACTCAAAATTACTTACTTGAGAGGAAATAAAGTCATTTTATTTAAATTGGGGAGAAAACAAAGGTTTTTTTTGTTGTTGTTGTTTGTTTTTTTTAAACAGGGTCTCATTATGCAGTTCAGGCTGGACTTGAGCTCACTTTTTAGCCCAGGCTGGTATCAAACTTGCAACAATCCTCCTGCCTCAGCCTCCTGAGTGCTGGGATTACAGGCCTGCATCATCACACCTGGCTAACAAACAAAATCTGAAGGCTGTCATTTGGAAAGGGTATGATCATGAAAGATGTCATATTTGTGTACCCAGACCTGAATTCCAGATTTTTAAAAACAATAATAAAGAATAATAAAGAATTTCTGTCATTAGGGGGTTAAGTGTCATTGGGGGTGGCCACATAATTAATTACCAAACAGTAATTAACAAAATGAGGTACCTCTAGGCGTGACTGATATAGATGCACAAGAAGTGAGTTAACTAAGGTATAAATTAATGCTATATGTTTCCACACCAGTTTTTTAAGTTTCAGATCAATGTGAATTAATGTAAAGTGATTTATTTTCCACTGATAGCTATAAAAATACTATTCTTCCTTTTGCCCCCAAACCACTGAATAGTTTTTCCACATTTTAATGTTTTCCCACAATTTAAATCCAATTTTTCCAATGTAAAATCAAAACCAAGTACAATATGTTATATTTCCCATGACCCAAGGGTGAGAACATATACTTTAGTTTCCATAAATAAAATGCATCTACAAATATTTTATTTAAAACGACCTTTTATTTATAGAGGTAAGACATGGAGCATCCATTTGGTCCTTCTCAACAGAAGGCTGTTTTGAAGCCAGGCATTGTGCCTGCTTCTTGATCTGTTTATTTGTCTGGGTTTTTTTTCCCCTGTGCGTTTTTACCGTGACAGAAGGAAAAGCCCTTTTGAGGTCAGTTCCTTGAAGCTCAGCCAGCAGCCTGTTCCTTATCCATGTTCCTGCGAGCATTCTATATCTCTAAGTAAATCTCTTCCTTTACCAGTATCCAGAGTGGATTCTTTTAAATGTAAGGTAGCACGGTCCCTATCACGGACACTTTCTCCATACTCAGTCACATTCCACCTTACCATATTTGACATCACCTCCGGCGAGGCGAGTCTCATCATTATAATTAACTTTAGTCTAGTTGACTTCCCATTCATGTCCTATTTAAATCTTATGTGCAGTAGTCCATGCATGTGAGGCAGGCAGCCAGTTGAGGGGGGGAGACATTAGTAACCCCCTTTTTTTCATTTTAAAAATTTTATTGGTACATCTTAGATATACATAATAGCATTCATCATAGGGAGTTTGTACCTGTACATGACATATCTTAGTTCTTCTTTTTTTCCAGTCCCTTCCCCTCCCTTCAACTCCTCTTCCCCTCTTTATTTATAAAAGATTTTTCCATTTTTTCATGCTATTCTCTTTTTTTACCTTGTCTTTTCTCTCCCCACCTTGTTCCCCTTCTCATTTGAATATATTCCTCCCATTTCCCAATGTCTGTTATACATTTTGGTCCTTATTTACACTTTTGATTTCTCATACCAGAGAAGTAGTGTGGTATTTAAACATATGTGTCTGATTTATTTCACTTAAGAGTATGGTCTCAGGCTGCATCCATTTAGTTAGAAATGTCTCAAGCTTATCCTTTTTTATGCTGGAATTGTACTCCATTGTATTAAAAAAAAACCCTATATATTCTCTATTCATTCATTGATTGATGGGCATTTGGGTTGTTCCCAAGATTTAGCTATTATAAACCATGTCAGTATAAACATGCATGTGCATATAGCACACGCTATATGTTGTGTGTGCTTTTAATTCTTTCAAGATACCAACAAAAGAATAGTTGGGTCAAATAGAACCTCTAGTTTTAGTTTGTTGAAGAATTTCCACACTAATTTTCAAAATGGTTGCACCAGTCCACACTCCAACCAAGAGTGAAGAAGTGTTCCTTTCTCCCTGCAGCCCCTCCAGCATTTGTTATTGCTTGATTTCTTGATAACAGCCATTCTTTCTGGAGTTCAATGGAATATCCGTGTTCTTTTAATTTTCATCTTTCAAATTACCAGTGACACTGAACATTTTTTTTTTCATAAATTTATTTGTTGTTTCTACATCTTCATCTGAGAAGTGTCTATTCATTTCAACCCATTTTTTGGATTGGGTTTTTAAATTCGAGGGGTCTGATTTTTTTAGTGACCCTTTTTTTGCTGATATTTTCATCATCTACCAATGATTCTCTAAGTGCCCACCTTCCTCTTGGTTAGTTGAAGAAATGGGCTGGTGGAGGCCCTGCCTGAATCAAGATGGAAGAATATGGCGTTGTTGTATGGGATCCAGAAATAGTCTCCCGACACAAACACTTCATGCCAAGTAACTTTGGATTCTTTCATGTTCTTTTTTCATCCTGTTCTTTACAGACCAGGACAGTGAACCTGAGATGATGATTGGAATAGGCGGCCCCATGTTTCAGCCTCTTGAAAAGGCTGAAGTAAAGTGTTTTGCGATCTTTAAAATACAAAATACCCTTTGTTCTCAACTGTGAATCAGGAAATATCTTAGCACATGTCTATTCACATACAAAGAAGGGAGAGCAACACATAGGGATCTACACACGTATTTTCTTTTCTGGATAGGTGCTCTAGAAACTAGTGAGAGTGTCTGGCTCTCTAGAGGGCAACTGAAACTGAAGAAAAAATGATGGAAAGACATAGTGGGAATTTTTCTGTTCTGAAATCTCTTTCTCTGCTTGGGTAGTCCCTGGCTTTCTCCCTTTCTTTCTATCCTCTTCATCTTTCTTTCTCTCTCCTTTTCTTCCTCCCCTTCTCCTGTTCCCTGTCCCCACATTTTCTCTTTCTCCCTCTTTTTTTTTCATACTAGGGGCTGAACCCAGGGCTTTTGCACTGAGCTACATACCCAGCTCTTTCAATTTTAAGATATGTTCTCATTAAGTCACTAAGTTACTCAGACTGGGCTTGAATTTGAGATCCTCTCAAATTCAGTCTTCAAAGTACTGAGGGCTGACTTTATAACTTTTTATTGGAGACACATACAGCCTGTCTTCCACCACAGAAACTCAACACTTTCTTGCTTTACTTTTGTAACTGTGATAGAGGAATTTGACCCAGGCTCAGCCAGTCAGATCTATCTGCACTACAAAGAGAAGAATGATGATTCAAAGATGCAGAAATGATTGAGAAGGTCATTTTAGTTATAGATACCAACAACTGCAGTGGGAAGAGCCAGTAGAGGGTTCCAGGGAGTCCTTGGTAGTTTTTGATCAGTAATTGGCACATTGGTACCCTGTAAGACTAACAGGAGTGGGAGGTGAGTATGGCACTGGGTCTAGCTACTGCTATCGCCCTTGTTGTTTCTCCAGTGTTCCTTTCAGTACTGGGAGGTTTCCGGTAAGCTTTCTGATGCAAGCATTTAAATGATACATTTCTTTTTAAGTACTGTTTCAGTCACATCCTACACATTGTGATCACTACATTTTCATTTTCAATTCAGGATGTTTTCCAATTTCCCTACTTGTTCTCCTACTTGGCTCTGGTTATTTAGATCACATTTGATATCCAAAATTTTGGGAGATTTGAAAGTTTTTATGTTATTGAAGTCTTCTTTAATTCTATTGTAGTCAGAAAACACACCTTGAAGATTTAAGTTTTTTTGAAATTTTCTGAGGTACAGCTTTTCTTGAGTGAGGTGTTCTAAAATGTCAAATAGGTCAAGTTGGTTGACAGTGTTTAGGTCGTCTCTATCCTTACTAATTTTCTCTCTATCAATTTATTGATTACTGTGGGAGAAGTACAAAGACTCCAACTATAACTGTAAATTTATCTATTTCTTAAGTTCTATCACTTTTTGTTTCATGTATTTGAAGCTGTTTCATTAGTTGTACACACATTTATGATTACTGCATTCTCTTTATGAATTAAGGTCTTTATTATAACACAATATTCACTCATTTTGGTTTTAAGTCTATTTTGTCTAATATTAGAATAGAGACTCTGGCTTTTTTGCTTTTTTTTCTTTTTAAATATTTATTTATTTATTTATTTATTTATTTATTTTTGGTACCAAGAATCAAACACGTGACTGTACATTTGCCAAGCAGGCTCTGTGTCACTGAGCTATATCCCTAACTCCTTCTTTTTCATTTTTATGAGGTTTGATTACTGTTTATTTCTCTCTTTATTCTATGTCTTTTGATTTAAAGTAGGTTTCTTATAGGTAACATATAGTTGACACTTTTAATCCAATCTGAGGTCTGTGTTCTTAATTGTATTCTTAGACCATTTATATTTAGTGTAATTGTAATATATTTAGATTAAAATTTACTATCTTTTTATACAGTTAGCTTATAAGTGATTCTGCTTGAGTCTGACTTTGAATATTGTTTATTACAGGCATTTATTGCTTATTTAGAAAGATGATAGACTGAATGTTTGTGCCCCTGCCTTCCCACTGTCCCATTCATATCCCCTCTTCCTCCTTCTCCCTCCATTCCTCTCTCTCTCTCTCTCTCTCTCTCTTTCTCTCCTGCAAAAAATGAACACTCAATTAATTCCAAGTCAGAAAGGAGACCCTTATCAGTAAGTCATCTGGAGATTTCCCAGTCCTTAGAAATAAATTTCTATTATTTTTAAACTTCCATTCTGTGATGTTTTATTACGATGGCCCAAACTAATTAAGAGACAGTTTGGTAGCAAGAAGCGAGGTGTTTCTGTGACAATACTTTAAACTGTGCAAGCAGCTTTGGGAGGATGTAATGGGTAAAAGCTGAAGGAGTTTTGAAATACATGCTAAAAAGTAAGCAGTAAAGATAATTCAGGTGACCATAAAGAAAAGGAGATATCTAAAAAGTTCCTTCTTTCTATCAATGATAAATAAATAATCATGACAGTATGTTGGCAGAATTATGAATGTTAAAGGTCATACCAGTGAAGACTCAGACTGAAATAAATGGTATTGGACAGTGGAGAAAAGAATGATCCATAATAGAGTAGCAAGGAACTTGGTTAAACTTTGTTTTAGAGTTTTGTGGTAGGTAAATCCTTGTGAGCAATGAAATTTGTTATTTAACTGAGACAGAATATTGAAGGAAAGTCTGTTCTTGACTTTTTACAGAAAATAGAAGAAAGAAAATAACTGAAAAGGAATATTAAAAGTAAAAGCAATTTAAAGATTTAGAAAATTCTCAATCTATCCATATTATAAAAGAATAAGAAAACTTTCTTTGAAGGGAACAAAAGAGTATGGTCAAAAAAACATTTGAAGAGGTTAGTCTGTGTGAACCACCAACCTAACTAAGCCACCTCAGCAGAAACACTACAACTGAAACTGAAGGGAATGAAATGGGATGCAATGAAAGGAAGTTGTTACACTTTTTAAGCACTTCAGGATCAGACCATAGAACGATTCAAATGCACATACACATTATTCTTTGAGAAAGAAGGAAGATCCAAACCCTTCCCAGCTTTAAAAGAGGACATTATGTTGTCACCTTAATTTTGATAAACCAGAAGGCAGCCACCCAGAGCCTCAAGGATAGAGTATTACCCAAAATAGCTGAAGGGGAAAACCTCCACAGGGAGTGGGGGGGGGGTGCGCTCTGCTCCAAGCACAATATCAAACAAAGAGGATGAGTTTTGAGCCTTCAAATTAAATGTATTTGCCTTGCTACTATTTGAACTTGCTTGAGACCATTACACTTTTTTTTCCTTCTGACTTCTCCCTTTTAAACAGGAAATGTCTACTTTACCCCTTCCTCATCATTTTATTTTGGAAGCATATAACTTACTTAACTTCACAATATCACAGTAGGATAATAATATTGTTTCAGAACAAATGATATCTTGAACCTCAACCACAGGTGATTTAGATGATATTTAGATGAGACTTGGGAAGTGATACCATAAATTAAGACTTTTGAAGCAATTGAAATGGATGAATATTTTGCATATGAGAAGGACATGAGCTGTGAAGAAACACTAGGAGGAGAATATTATGAGCTGAAAGTTTTTGTTACCCCAAAATTCCTATGTTGAAGTCCTAATCTACAATGTGATGGTATTTTAGGTGAGGTAGAATTTAAAATTGGGGATGTAATTTAGTTTAGCTGAAGTCATGAGGGTGGAGCATCAATGATGGCATTAGTGTCCTTATAAAAAGAAGAAAAGCCAGAGTGCTTTGTCACTCCACTGTGTGAGGACAAAGGAGAAAGCACTTGTCTTCAAGCCAGAAAAAGTACCCTCAGCAGAAATGAGTATATCAGCACCTTGGTCCTGGACTTCCTGACCTCCAGAATTGTGAGAAATAAATGTGTTATTTAAGCCACTCTATCTATGGTATATAGTTATGATAGCACAGCTGAGCAAGTTAAATAGTTTTTATTGATTATTTAAATAAGCAAGTATACTTTTTAATCCATAGATTTAAAAAACATATGTACAATGATTTTTACCACAGCAATATTTCTAAAAATGAAAAATTAAAGATAATCCAAATTTCCCTTTTTTGGGAAATAATTAAATAAATTACTATACATCCTCTCTATTAAAGGCTATGCTTTCCCTAAAAACAAATGGGAGAAACTATAGGTACTGTTATGAAAAATATGTCCAATATTCTTAAATGAGAAAAGCTGGTTGTTGTTATAATATATATATATATATATATATATATATATAGTATGACACAATTTAGATATTAAACAAAAACTCATGCCAAACAAATATATCCTTTCCTACATGTAAAAATACATATATGTATGTGTATGTGTGTGTGTATGTATGTATGCTTAGGAAAAATCTGGAAAGATGCACAGCACATGAATCATAAGGACATGCAGATAAATAATGAAGATAATAAGGAACCACATGTTATCAGGGGAACAAGCAAAGAGATTTTTTTTAATTTTTAGTAATTTGGAGGTAGTAATACACAACAAAACAGGATGGAATAAAGCCAATTGAGACAGTGCAGTGAAATTGGCACAGAACATCACAGCAGGTCACCAGGACAACAGTAATAGGCAACATTGTATATCTCGTTGTCTTCACAATAGATGTTCTTCTACTAGGTACAGCAAAATCAAAAGAAATATACAACATTATAGAACACATCAACACAGAGTATTGAATAGAGCAACACCATTAATCAGGACAAAGCAAAACGGCAATAAAAATATCTGCCTTCAAATATAGTAGAAGGAAACTCCCCCCACTTGCTGTACCAAATATCACCTCCTAAGAGATACTCAGATCCCTGGATCCTAATTGTTAACAGGGGGTGGGGGGATGTGGTATGTTTGATTCTAAGCCCGCGCCCCGGTAGGCAGCAGGCTGGTTGCTGGTTGGCTCAGCGCCCTAAGTTCCAACATGGCACAGATCTCAGGAAACGCTCTTGCTTCTTATTTCCCCGCCTGGGGTGGCCACGGCTTTCCAGACCACAGTCACTTACCAGGGTGGTAGGCTGGTTGCTGGTTAGCTCAGTGCCCTAGGTTCCAACATGGCGCAGATCTCAGGAAACGCCATTGCTTCTTATTTCCCCACCCTGGGGTGGACACGGTACAAAGAGAAGTTTTGCTTCATCTGTGCTACTTTATTTTCACCAATGAGAATCTATTACTTGTGTAATTTTAAAAAACGTTATTATAAGGCATTGTGATTAGATTATGGTTTGAAAGATAAAAAGATAGCTAATAGATAGATAGTATTTTTCTCTGCAAGGCTGATGTTTCATTCAATTTATTAGCAATGGACTTAGGGAACCAGATAAACCTTTTCTGCCTTTTGTCCTACAATAGCAACAACAAAAAGCACAGTGAGTGTCCTGGGAGTACACCGTGTGTCTGGGGTGTGCCCTAACGTGTTCGGTTATGCTCATTCATGCTGAGACATTACTTTTTTGCCTATAAAAGGAGGAATTACAACATCAGGCCTGAATTGTTCTCATTTCCAAACAGCCGCTAAATGTCAACACAAGACTGTCAATCTCTTGTTCTCACCTCTCTCACAAACAGTCCCTGGAACCCAGGCCAGACATAGAAAACAGATATAGGCAGGCTCTGTTTTGACAACACTTGAAACGCCTGTGATTAGGAGTTAGGACAGCGTAAAAATGATTAATATGTTTCTAAAAGAACAGGGAGTACACCTCCAAAAAGAGATAATTGAATGGGCGTCTCAGCTGGTTTCACTGTCTCTTACCCAAACAAAGCCACACATCTCACACAGGTTTCTTCTAAGCAGCTCCTAACTGTTTGCTAACATTTTTATCATGGCAAGGCAGGTGGGTTGGACTGCTCTTGGAGGATGGGCAGAAAGGCTAAAGGATGGCAAGAAAGAAAAGAGAAAGAAGGAAAGAAGGAAAGAAAGAAAGAAAGAAAGAAAGAAAGAAAGAAAGAAAGAAAGAGAAAGAAAGAAAGAGAAAGGAAGGAAGGAAGGAAGGAAGGAAGGAAGGAAGGAAGAAAGAAAGAAAGAAAGAAAGAAAGAAAGAAAGAAAGAAAGATCCTCATTCCATCATAAGATAAATATTCTTTAAGCAATCAATAAAATGGATGTTGGTATCTTTTTAAACCAACAGACAACCATTCTCCAAATTTAGCAGCATTTCATGGGACATGACAGTTGCCAGTTAAGTTGCTAGTTCTTAATTTATTGAACAGGAAATCTTATTTAGCTTACCACACATGAATTAAAGTTGTATTTCAGTAACTTTCATTATATGACTTGGTATTTTCCAAGTCATTGCCTTTTTCTTAGAAATATAGTTTCACTTGTGAACTAAGGCTCAAAATCTCTAGGGCTCAAAATCATAAGAGTTGGCTCAGCCGTTCATCGGCTCTGAGTTTCAGAGATCTGGTGAATAGCCTTCAGCCATGGACAGATTTGTAACTGACTCTGTGACTCAGAGCTGTGTAAGCAGAGTATCTCTTCTTTGATCTGTTTGATATTGAGCTTTTTGAAGAGAAGCTTAATTTTAAAAAAGAAAAAAAATTATTCAACACTTTTTTTTCAGCATATATTTGCTGAACTCCAATATGCAATGGGCATTATTTGGGGCAGGATACTGCAACAAAGAACAATGATGCCACTTGCTGTCATGGAGCTAACATTTTACCATTCTATTGGACCAGATGATCTTTAAGGCTCCTTTCCAGATCCAGCATCCTACACTTATAAGACATCATAAACAGATGTCCTTAGGCACACCCAGAGAACTTTTTGTCCTTAGAGTTAACTGTCTAGCTATAACTGCACAAAGACAAACAGACCAGAAGAATTTAAGAGTGTTGTGTTTTGTTGTTGAATTGATGAAATCAACATTTTGGCTCCGTCAGTGAGTTAGATTAAATTAGTTAACTATTATGTGTCTGTCCTAGTCTATTTGATGTTGTTGTAACAGAATGGCTGGGACTGGGAAACTTCGGAAGAACAGAGATACATTTACTACAACTCTAGAGTCGAGGAAATCCCAGGTCAAGGGGCTCACTTCTGATGAGAGACCTCTTGTTCTGTCATGCCATGGCAAAAATGCAAAAAAGGCATGAGAGCACACATGAGAGAAAGGACAAACTCCAAGCCTCAAGCCATTAATCCATCCAGGAA
>PVJX010006588.1:0-77577 GCA_004027295.1 Dolichotis patagonum | reverse complement strand
GGTACCAGGGATTGAACTCACGACCTCGTGCTTGCCAAGCAGGTGCTTAAGCCACTGAGCTAAATCCCCAGCCTGAGTTCGTCTCAAACAGGGGCCTGGCTGCTCAGCCGGGGAGAGAGAAGCCCAGCCTGAGGAGAGCAGCCTTGCTGAAGACGATCAAGGAAGGGAACCCACAGCCTCGCAGGCCTGGTAAAGGGGGTAAGAAGAGCGCCCCAGCTTGTCTGGCTGTGTGCCAGCCCTTCTCAGCCCATCTTGGGTGGTAGAAGAGGAGAAGAATAGGGCAGCAGTCAAGTGCAAGTTGTAGGTCTGAAGAAGAGGCCTGAATCCCAAAGAACAGAGCGAGACTGTGCTAATACCTAAAAGAGAGGAAAGGCTCCGGAATGGAACAGAGACTGCATCAACAGAATTGGTAACCTGACAGCAAGAGGGGTTTGTTGGAGAAAAACTGGATATTAATTCCTGGAATAAACAAGAACATCTCTGGGCCGTCAGCAGTTCAGTCGCGGCCTCTTCTTTGGCAGGCACGCGTTCATCCCTCGGGTTCCAGCTGCTTTAGGAAAGGTCCGTACGTGGATGGGAACGGGGTGCAGACACCAGCAGGAGTCTCGGTGACCTCTCCTTCCTCTCAGCACTGAAATGCATGCAGCCGGGAGGGGTTCTCACCCCTCACTACCAGCCTTGACTTTGAATTTTGTTAATTTTAAGTAGTCTTGATGTCTAGTTACTTAAGCAATACCTTGTATGGTAAAATTAATGTGGAAAGGTATTGCAAGGGTATTGCAAGGAGTTGAAAGATAATTTTCTTTAAGTCATTACAAATCTTTTGTAAGTCAGAGCAGCTTATGAACACACACACACACACACACACACACACAGCAATAACAAGACTAAATTTGATCCTACTGCTCTTCTATAAGTCACCGAAATTCTTTGTACCCCACTTTTCTAAGCTTTTAAAAATGGGTGATAGTTATACATGGAGTTCACAAGTTGTTAAAAGTGTTAAAGTAGATGAGGTGAAAAACCTTAAAAAATCAAATGCCGCTCAAAGGTAATAAATTGTTATTCTTATAATCAGTATTTATTAAGTCTTATTGCAGACAGCTCAAGGGACTGAGTTAATAAGAGCAGAGATCATGTGAGGCCGCCATGATATAGCCACAATGGTAAGAATTAAGGGTGAATGAATTGTGTGTAGTTAAGATTCCAGAACGTAGATCACAGCTGTTATCACCCAGAACATTTTGAGTAGGCGGTAATCGTCCAGGCGATCTGGTCAGGTGGGAAAGGTGAGACCAAGTGCATAGAATCCAGACCTCTCTTTTATGCCGTAGCAGCCAGGGGTAATTATTGGACATAAATCTTGGTAACATTTTATTTGAAGCAGTGCATTAGGTTGAGTTCTAGATGGCTGATACTGTCTAGTTCTGCTCTTTTCACTGACATCTGCTGCCTCCTGGGGTTTGACAAGGTCACAGACTTACCAGGGAAACATCAGAACCTACAGCCGGGTCTCCTGATGAATGACTGTTCTTTATGGCTCTCTTGGTGCTCAGATTCAGACTTTTGGCTGCCACCCAAGCTCTGGATGGGCAAGCCAGACCCTGAGCCCCCCATCCCCATGCTTTGGTTAAAAATAGAATATTTTAAGGGGAGCAGATCATTTTTTAAAATAGAAGAAATCTGAGTAACTCAGGATGTGAAAAGTGCCTTAGAACCCAGCTTCACAAGTAGAATTCTATTAATTTAATACACACAAGGGATTTCCAGAGGACAGAGTTCTAGACACCTGCCACCCTCAACCAAGAAAAATTAGGTTTGCCAAAATTAATACAATGTAACACAAATTGCTTAACACATATCAGTTCTCAAATATCTCTTCACGTCCTTGGGTTAACATGGAAATAAAGAGGCTTGTAGAGAGAGGAAGATGTATGAGGAAGAAACGGCCTGAGAGGACTGAGAAGCGTTTAAAATTATGTCCAGGAAAGTCTTGTTAAGGATGAGTCTACTTTTCTAGAAGTGAATCAAGTATTTCTGGCAGATGACAGGTAGGCCTTGAGGAAGGGACATTCCCATCAGGTGCTTGGAAAGACTCCTTCGGAGACTAGACACAGGGAGGAGGGTCAGAGATAACCCTTGGCAGTGTTTGTGGAGCTCCAAACCCTCCACTTTCCTCCATATCCACTTCCTGTCTTGCCCAGAAACCTTGATGGCCTTCCAGCAGTGCCCTCTGCCAGACCACTTGCCACCTGAGGCTGGTGATGCTCTCTCTGCTCTCCATTCGGGCAGGTGAGTCCAATGTTGTTTGATACCAAATCTCACATAAGCAATGGCTTCTTTCCTTTCCCAAAACACAGCATTACGATGGCAATGATTCCAGATCGGGCTCCAGATCCCTCTTCCGGGCTTGTCTGGTGCTCAGTGCTCCAGCTTTGGTCTGATTTTGTATGAACTGAGCAAGCCAGACCCTGAGCCTGGGGCGCACTCTACTCTTATGCCTCGAGCTTCACACCTGTCATTTCTGGGGCCAGGACACTTCAGCTTCCCCACTCATCCTGCAGTGCTGCGTACCCCTCAGCGCTTTGGAGAAGCCCGCTGACTCTCAGCACAGCTTCTGTCTTGGCGCGCTCCCCGCTATGCCCTGCACCTCTGCTCCCTTGTCGCTAACGCTTTAGCATATAAATCAGAGAAGCTTGTTTTGCTTTTCCCCTGACTCTTCCTTGAGCATTTACCGTGTGCCAGGCCTGGTCTAAGCACTTTCTGGGCATTGACTCAGTTGCTGTCTAGGTGCCCTTTAACCCCAGTTATAAGGAAATGCCGTCTTTCTTAAGGTTTAGCAGTTGAGATAACTGCGCTACGCTCTTGGCAGAAAAGGCACCAGCAAGACACAAGCAGAGGTAAGCAGGGGTCCAGGTGACCCCTGAATGCCACCCAACATGGACATAGTCAAGAAGACGATGTTGGGTATATTTTAAGAGGAGGGACTTCTACACCTTCAATTAGAGCCCACTTATTTAGTTTCCAACAATATTGTTGAGTGTCTGCCACATTCTAGGGATAACTATGACCAAAGGCTGGGCGGTGGAGTGAGGGAAACCTGCTCGTAGACTGATGACCAGGCAGAAACGTGGAGAAAAGAAACAAGTCCACCCCCGTGCAGGGGAGGCTGGCCCCTTGGAGGGGTGGCCCTGGACCTGCTGTTCCTGGTGCAGGGGAGGCTGGCCCCTTGGAGGGGTGGCCCTGGACCTGCTGTTCCTTCCCTTCAGGAAACTAAGTGTTTGAAGCAGGGTGAAGTGGGTGTGAATACCAGAGACAAAAACAGCAAGGCAGGTTTGTGCCTAATGAAAATGTGATGCAAAACAAAAATTGTACATCCTGGACCAAAAAGATTCTGAAAGCAAAAAATTCAGCAGAAAAAGTATTCAGAGCCAACCATGGAATAAAAACACAAGTTCTTTGGGAATTTCCATTCTCTTGAGAAGGGGAATTTCTCAAACTATGGTGAACGAAATTCAAGGAATTCTTAAGTGTTAAAATCATCCCGAGGTCTATGTTAGACTGCTTTTATTTCTACCTTCCCATGAGACTTTAAATACTTTAAAGCGTGGCACCTGTGTGTGTTATAATGGAGCCTACAGCACCTCGGGGGAAGGAACACAGAAGAAATGGATGGCTCAGAGGGGGCATGAAGTGCTGATTCTTTTGTTCTGAGCAGCGTCGTTGTCCGGTCCCTGCCACCCTCCCGCTGTGTTCCTCAGTATGAGCCTGCTACAGGTAGGTGACAGACAGCACCGGGGAATCCGAGCTTCATTCTGAGCTCCTCACTTGCCCCCTTCTGGACTTGAAGCACATTATGGAATTACTGTAAGCCAACAAGTCTCCATCCGCAAATGAGGGATAAAATTTGCCAGCTGTCTCCTAGCCTCCCTGGGAGGAACTGGGGTTTAATAAGATAATGAACATTATTCTCTCCATATGCCCTCTGTACCCATGGCTCCTGTGGTCTTCAAAAGGCTCTCCACAAGCACTAGTGCAGACAGTCGGAAGGGAAGCCACGCAGAGCCATGCCAACAACTATTCATCACGTATTAATATTAATACCTACTTATTAATGTTTTCCATTAGCAAGTGTACAATTAACCAAGAGCGACATGTCACAAAGCCAAGCCAGCTGTAGGTGGGTAATGAGATGCGGTGGCTTGCCTTCAGTGGTCACCCCATCATCTCTGCATGTCACCTCAAAGCGTCTCATCCCTCCTGCCACTTCTTTCTCTGGCCGTCGTATCTGAAAACAAAATCTACCTGAAGTTACTAGAATGGCACATCAGTATTTTCAAGGAATGGAGAAAGAGTTGTATCTCTAAAGAGGATTGCAAAAAGAGCAATGCTTAAATAAAATAAACCTAAATATAAAGCCTTTTATATTGATAATGAAAATAGTAATAATTATAATTCTCACTTATTTAGTGCTGGGTGCATTAGGTACTCTGAAGGATGAGGACTATCAGAAATAATCTACGATGTCCTAAGTTTATATTTTCTCTGGACTGACCAACAAAGGTCTACAAAACTGAAACAACAGCAATCCAAGTAATAACACAAAATCCAAAGAAGCCAGAGAAGGAAGTTTCACAGGGTCAAATGCAGACTCCTGGCTGGGCTTGCTTGGGTTTGCATTCCAGGCCTGCACCTCGTTAGCCTCGCGATCCTGGCTCAGCTGTTCAGTCCATGTGTCACAGTTTCCTCGTCTGTAGAGCAGAGAGAACAAGTAATCTGCTCACAAAGGACTGCCGTGAGGATTTTAAGAAATACGTCCGGCCAAGTGCTTAAACCGGTTCCTGGCACAGATAGTTATAATGACAATAGCAATAATTATAATAAATGGTGATGTATTATTAATGGCAAAACCTATTACTGAGGCAATATGCAGAGTGACAGTCAGAAGAGGAAGTCAGCGGCGTCTCATGTGGAGGAGGAGACCTGACTGAATGCACCCAGCAAGGGGCAGAGCATGCTGTGTGGGCCCCGTGGGATGAGGAAAGGATGGAGCAGAAGCGAGACACAAGAGCCGCGGGCCCTTTTGCCTGCAGCGGGGACCCGTGCAGAGTGCAACCTGAGATGCCAGGCCAGAGTCGCCTGATGCTCTCTGGGTTACGCCGTAGCACCCCGGGGAGATGGTATGTGGGGAGCGGGCAGCTGGGAGCAATTGGCAGTAGCAGTGAAGCTAAGAAGAGGGATTGTTGTCGTCCGTGAGGAAGAAGTACTGGGGCCCGAAAACCTCTGCAATATGCTTAAAGCATGCAGCGTGACCCCTCGGTAGATTTCCTTTCCATCCTAAGAGCTAAATTTGGGGGGAAGTCCTAATGCCCTCCCCAGAATGCAGAATTAACGATGCCTAGAATTTCTCAGTGGAAGGGGTTGAGGGAGGTCACAGAGCGGTGTGCCCACTCGACGGTAGTAAAAATGGGGCATGTTAATTAGTGTTAGCTACGCCCCTCCCGACCCCGAGTTGCACACTCACAGCTTACCGTTCCTGGCCAGCTGTCTTCTGAATATTCAGCCATCAACCTTTTGGGTAGAATTAGAAGCACTTTAATTTCCTGATAACTCTTAAATTAAGGTAAGTGTTCTAAACACTTTATTAATAATGTACGCTCTAATTAATAGAAATTATTTTTCCTGCATGTATCATTTAAAAAATTGCTCCAACACACCTTTTTATGTTTTCTAATTTACTTGTTTAGAAAACTGGTTGCTATTTCTGCATCTTGACTAAACCTATCCTTTCTGCCTAAACCCACCCTTGTACACAGTACAAGGTAGGGGAACTCTGCCTTGGATTTGAGAAGAAAAAAACTTTCCTTAGTTTCCCAACAGATTCAGCTGAAGTGATTTTTTGTTGAAATGAATGCTTTTCATAGATATGCTTAATATCAGATGCTGTGGGTCTAAAATTTTGCTTAATATGTAGCCGTTTATACCTTAGCTTGGGGTTCTACATTTCTAAATATGAGAGGGAAAATTGGAATGAGGTCCCAAATTGGAATTTAAAAAAAAACAGGATATCTGCTGCTTTTGTTTTCTTATGTGAAAAGTGTTAGAATTTGACATGATTGAGACAACTGATTTTTTCAAATCAGGAAACTGCTCTAGTTCTACCCTAGAGGAAAGGTAAACTGAGGAAGAGGGTGATACCAGAGTGTGTTAGAAGGCGCAATATTGATGAAGTCCTAATCTTGAACGTCCTCTGTTTGAGACAGGAGCCAAAGAACTTTGTGTCTCCTTCCTTGCGTTTTCTCATCTGTAAGTCACAAGGCTGTGCTTGCTTCCAGGCTGTGAGACTCCAGAGTCTGTTTGTATGACACGCAGAGCCAGGCTGAGCACAAGGGAGGCACTCAAAGGCCTCACTGACTTAGTTCTTGCCACCCCTTTTTCCTGATTCTATCCCCACCTCCATGTCCTGATATCCAAATTAAAGCCACAAAGGAGGGCCTAATGTTTTCTTTCCCCAAATAAGTTCCCATCTAATACATCCAAATGGGAACCTAGACAGCTTGCCAAGCCATGTTAATCGACTGAAGTGGACTCAAGTTTCTGGAGAGAGTTGAGGAAACATTAATCAAAAGAGAGCCAGAAACCTCCAGTGCTTTAGGTGTTACAGAATTCAGAGATGAGAAAACTAACTGAACAACTTCTGTTTTATTAAAAGGTGCCCCTACCTTTCCAGAATAATCCCCAAGCCAAGGAGATTCCATAGTGCTCCAGGCTCCTCTGGTCTCTTGGTGGCCATGACCATGTGAATCCTTCCTGCCCTGTATCCAGATCTTCAGCAGATTCTGCCTCCAGTATCTGCCCTCGCCTGATTCACTGAAATGTGGAAATCTGTTGTAAAGCAGATTAAATTAGGTGCAATTTGGTGCATATCTTTTTTTTTTTTTTTTTTTTTTTTTTTGCAACAATGAGTAGAGGCCTTCTTGTTCTTTTCCCTTGTTTTGGTCCAGAAAAAATGCTCGGAATTCCCCAGTGAAGGCTGGGCAGCTGTTCCCAGTGCCTTGGGACTGAAGATGGATTTCTCTTGGGAACCCCAAAGAGGCCATCAGTGTAATTTATTTCTGTCTCGATGCTCAGTAATGGATGTGACCTTGTGTCTCACAAGTCTCTCTTAACACTCGAGGCCCTGAATATGAAGAGTTAAACATTCCACTCCTCAGGGAGAGGGAGAGAGGGAGATACCTTGACATTCAGAGGCACAGTTCCCAGCCTAATCCTGTCTAAATCAGATTAGTCCACCCATCGCTGACAGCTCCCTGATGAGTGCCTTCCTCCAAGACAGTCTCATCTGAGCCGCAGAGCACTTGCTGCAGTTTTATAGTATCAGAGTAGTAATTCATGCCCTGAGTAATAAAGAAACTCATTAAATGTAGAATCTCGGCTCGCGCTTTGTACTTAGACCTCCCAGCAGTTTAACTTATGCATAATGAGTCTAAATACTTTAAGGGATAATATAAAAATTATCTACTATTCTTTCATATCTAAAATTGTGCATTTGTTTCCCCCTCGCTACATGGCTAACATAACTAGGAAACAATATATTACCCTAATTACATGTTATTTATTAGAAAGGAAGCAAATAAGTCATTTGGAGACAAATCCCTGTAGTTATTCATGGAACTGCTTTAGATGACAAAGATAGAGTAAAGCCAGCAGTCTTTCATTATATTTATTACATACTCTTTGTGCTAATGAACAATAACAGGCTCCCTGAAATAATGATGTAGCTCCAGGTTGTGGGCAAGGCTGTATGGGCCATATTTATCAAGGGCAGGTCAGGCTTTGCTAGTCCTTTGTGTCTTGGTTTGCCATTGAAGGAAGAGGGTAGGCCACAAACAAAAGTAGCTAGACAGATTTTAATAAGCACAATAGAAATGAGTTAGCATATTAAAAAGAGTCATCATGCATCCTTCAACCGTAATTCACTCCTGTAAGAAAACGATCACTTATTGTCCGCTACAAATCCTGTGAGGAGTCTTCATCCCTCACCTGGAGGAAGCATGACTGAATACCCACAAACACCAAACGTTTGCAACATTGAGTAAAAAGTTCCTGAGATTTTTATTAAGAATTACTGATCCAAAAGCTAGCACAAAAATAAAAGAAAGATGTTAGCTTTGGAGTAGAAACCAAAAACATATTTTGGAATTCAAACCTGAAAGAATTTGGGGCTTCCCTGTTAATATCGGATACGTTAGACAAGAAGTGGAAGTTTTCCCAGGAGAACAAACCTTAGCAGTGATCTGAGCAAATTAAACAGATTGTTTCTAAGGTCTTCCATTCTTGTCGTGGCTCTGCCTGCCTCCTTGGGAGGAGGAAATCTTCAGCATACAGGCAAGAGCAAAAACGTCTTACACGCATGTGTTTTCAAGAAAACTGTCCACAGCGTGGGGACTGCAACAAGAAAAATATTTGTATTTCTCTTCTTTTAGGATAATTGAGCCAATATGTTAGCAAGTAGGAGTGCTGCTTCCTGGATGAGAGCAGAACTGTATTGGAGGATTAAAGCACAGATAACAAAGGAGTGCGGGAAAATCTAGGAGGGAAGGAAGCCAAGAAAGTCAGCTGGGACCATCTCTTCTTTTGAATTAGCAGTTACCCTTCAACTGCTTCTTATTCAAACATTTGCCTAGTTCCTCTTCAGAGCTGTTTAGGGCACAGTCTCTTGCACAGGAATATACAGCAGGATTTCCCATCTTATATCAGCCCATTGGTGCATGGAGCTGGTATGCTAACATTGGCGACCTTCCAATAACGAGGCACCAGCCAGGCAAACCACCAGCAAAGCACATTGCCAATTATGCTGGGCTGTGAGCAGGGTTACACTAGAGGGGGTGCAGCCACGATGAGGTGGAGTGGGAAGGAGGCAAGGAGGGTGGGGGTGAGTGGTCTAGGGCTAGCCATAAATTCTGCTGAAAATCTCATTTGCCCATCTGTCCTTTAAAATCCGTTAAGCTTTTCATGAAGATCAAATAAAGTTAGTTTGTTAAATATGTATTTTGCAGAACCTGTCTGGATTGAGAAGAAGGAGAGAAAGAAAATTCAGGCAGGCTCTGTAAATCCTGTTAGAAGGGCGAATTCAGCTAAATATCTCCGTTGGCCTTCTGTGGTCCCTCGGCCATGTGATTTGAAGCCTTGTGAGGGGAGGTACGAGTGACAAAGGTGGCGGTGGCACTTAGATGTTTAGAGGTCGTGTTCACACCTGTTGTCCTGGAGGCATTATTAGAAAAACAACTCTTTACTCTTAAAGATTTTCTAGTTTGGATAAGAAATCATATTGCTGTCCCAGTTATATCCCAGAACTCAACCTCAGGCTATTAAGAGCATAAGAGAACTTCTTAATAATGTTTATGTCTCCTAAAGCTACCCACTTCCACCTGAAGTATAGGGGGAGGCCTAAGTAATCTGTCAGGTTTGGCATTCTCTGCTGCACTATTTTCTGGGGGAAAGTTCCAAGAATGCAACTTTCAAAGAGCGAAGAACCTCAACTGTCTTTCGGATGCCAGGGTAGAATTGGAAGAGTGGATCATTGATCAATGAAAATACCTAGATTTTGGTTGCTTTCCCTTGGCTTCACTACTGTACTGACTTTTCTACAATGCGAAGGATACACCCAGGATCACAGATCTATGATGGAGAAAATAGATGAGACTCCTGCTTTGTCCTTTGCTTCTGCTGGAGCTGTGTTTAAAGAGTGTTGGTCTTGGCAGCTACAACCAGGTGAAGGATCCAACAGGGCAGAGTCTCAGAACTCTGGGTTGGCCCCAGAGTCTTACCTGTTTTAAGGCTAGTTGGAGGGAAATGTACATTGGACCATATCTCTTCTCCCTAACACTCATTGTATAAGCAATTACTTTATTCTTGAGCCATAATTAAATTGCATGATTGTATCTGGGTTTCATTTCATCATCAAGCTGAACTGAGAGTTCCAAAATCATGGTATTATCACTTGAAAAAGATATTAATTTTTGGTCCATGGAAAAGCAACTTCTGGGAGATTTTAATTGGGATAGGTTTATCAGTCAGAGTTAGGTTAGCGGTCTCCTAATGAAACACCTACTAGAGTTAGACAGAGAGGACACACATACAGTAAAACATTATTTACAGTCAAAGCCTATTTTTGGAGAGCACAGTTACTGAAGCAAAGTGAGTGACAGCTAACATGCAATCTCCGATTGAGGGAAGTGACAGGAGGCAGTGGGGACTGTGGGAAATGGAGATTAGAGGACCCACCCGGAAGACAGCGGCTTTGAGCAGTCTCAGCTCTAACTGTCTGTTAGCCACGGTGGACGTGGGGCCCTTTGCCCTGGAACTTCTAAGGTTTTCCAAGGGAAATAAAACGCTATGCTTTCATGTGAAATGAGGACTACTCCTGGAGCTCGAAGGGTCTTCACTCCTCAGACTCCTTCAGGACGACCATCTGTCTGTCTGCCCTTACCATCTTGTCCTCCAGATAGACGCCCTTGGAGACAAGCTGGAAGACTGTCTCTCTCATTTTCTGCTGTCTCCAGGGCCACTGCTGCCATTCACTGTAGACTGACGTCACCCAAGGCCATGTCTGTCACCATCCCTATCATGTAGCACTTTGGGGAGTTGAAACAGGATGTGGAGGCTGAATGTGTGAGGCTCTTGGCTCTTGGACCAATTCAAATCCCATTCACCTTCCATCTCACCTTAGTCACTCACTAGCAACATCGTTCCCTGCATCTTGCCAACAATGCGAGCTCCAGCTCTGGCTACTCATCTGCTCTCCAAGTTACTCTCTGTAATAGTCAGCAACCAACTCAAGCTTATCAGGGCTACTCTTCTCCTGGGCCTTCATTACACTCAGAGGTAGTGAGCCATCATCACAGTCACTCGGTTTTGAGGTAGCCTGCTCTTCCCAGTTTAACAGCAAACAAATAAGTATAATACCAACCCCTGAAAACTCCATCTTAATGCCATTGCACACCTAATCCAAGTAACTGAATGTTGCTAAAGAAAACGCCCAGTCATACGGAGTCATCTCACTGGAAATTCAAGACTTTAAACCTTCAGTGCATTCTTCATGTTATCTCTTCCTGTGAATCTGCCCTCCCAGGCCTCCAGAGACAGGGTCGCACCCTCTGCATTCTTCTCAAACCTCAAACACCCCTAAATATATCTTCAGTCTCAGGAGCTGATTTTTACTTCACTGAGTCAATACAGTTCATAAGAAAGAGCCCCCTCACCAACTCCCTCACATCTGTGCCTTCCAGCTGCTGCCCTTTCCCTGCTGTGACCAATACATCGCTGTTTCTCCAACCTGATGCTCTGGAGTCCACCCTGTCTCCCTGTTTGAAGGTGACCTCCCACCATTTCACACTTCCATCTCACAGTCTGATTCTGGGGATTGCCCTCACCAACCCATAAACCATTTGTAACATCCCACATTCGTAGCCCCTGCCCCTTTTTGTCCCAGTGTAGTCCTGCAGTGACTGGTCTCTTTATATACTTTTTTTATAAGAAAAACTATGAAAAATGTTTCCTATACTGGTTGCTTCCATTTTTTCCTGCCTCATTCTATGTTGTATCCGACCCAATTAGATATTGTTCAAGACATAGTTATAAGACAAACCACAGCTGCATCTTCTGATATAGAGAAATTTATAGACCTTATGTTCCTAATTTCACTTAATATTTACCCCATGCAGTAAGCAGGGGAGGAGTTAATATTTCCTTCTTGCAGGTGAAAAGAATGAGATTTGAGGAGATTTAGTAACTGATGGTAAGTAATGGCAACATGGCCAGGAATCCAACACCATCAGAAAGATGAAGAAAGCATAGAGTCAGTATTATAATTACAGTTCACAAAATCTAAATAAAAAACTGAAAAGATCTTTGAAATGTATTTATTTCAGTGGATACTAAAGGTGCTGTTTGGTGGTATAAGGTTACGTAGCTGGACAACAGTAGAGTGTAGGGGTCAGGTTTCCTGACTCCTGGTCCATGCCTCACATACCTTGCTCAGAATTGAAATTTGCTCAGTGGCACTGTTTAACAAGCTGCCCTTGGTATGTAGAGAACATACCAAGAAAACTGTGTGAGTAGAGAACAACTGTGTGGAATTACACAGAGCATCAGTGGCAACAGCATTACAACAATAGCTGTCATCAAACGGCTAATGCTCAAACATGCAGTCTGAGAGCCACTTGTAACACGGTCTCCCCACATACTGAATAACAGTGTTGACTCATGGGTTCCACCCCATTTGTACAATGTCAGGTTCTTAGGGCAGGAGGCTCAGGAAATCACATTTTAAGCAACTCTCTCCGATCCCTCTTATACCCTTTTAATCTTGAGGACCACTGCATCAGTAAGAGTGGCAAACACACTCAGCAAGCATCTCAATCATAATTTCATCTCTGAGAGAAAACTGTCACCTCATTTGACTTGTCACTTATGAGAAAGAAAAAATAAAAAAGAGGTCCAGCTTTCTCTTCTTGATAAACTCTCAGAGTAGCATTTGCTTGTTTGTTTTGTTTTGTTTTGTTTTGTTTTCCTTTTGCACTTGAGCGTCATCTTAGCGTTGGGCACTGCAGCCGTGTGAACTCCACAGCAGTTCCCATGCGGGAGGGAAGCAGGTTCATCTCCCTCTGCCTCTAAGCCCAGGTGCTGTCTCTGGGGCGGGGCGGGCGACATCTGTGCGGCAGTCAGCAGGCTCACCTGGTGACAATAGGACAGAGCAGAGGGACCCATCACACAAGTGGTTTATGTTTATGGACACACAGAAGTGGCTGCACCTAGAAATATTATAGGGGCTGGGCTTCAAGAATCTTGCAGATGCATAGAGTAATTCTGGGTACATTTTTGGAAGTCCAAGCTTTTTGGTTCCTAACACCCTGTCTCTGGCCTAATTTGATAAATACTGAAGATGCTCTCTCGTTCAGGCTTATAGCAAAGACTGGCTTTGTGATTTTAGCCTGGATAAAACTTTGATTTAGAAATAATAGTTAGAGCCATGAAATTTTCCTATTTACCAAATAACTGATAAAGCAGGAGGAAAAATATTTGCTAACAGGTAGTAGAAAATTAAAATCATTGCCGCCATTTCTCATCAGTTGGTGAAAGTAAATTTTGAGGACTGAATTAACCTATCATTTCTTGTGTACCAGTAACATTTCCTGAGCTAGACTGTGAAAATCGCAAGGGTTTTAAAAATATCTTTGAAGATGTTTATATTGCTATCAATCCTAGTTTTAAATGGAATATTATATAATCATAGGGACTAAATAGCTACTTGATGATTGAGTAATTGGCAAAACTAATTGATTTTCTAAGAAATTACTTTAGTTTTATTATTTAGATCACGTGGTCACAATATGAAAAAAGAATAAATCTTGACAAGGTCAAGTTAAAGAGATTGGATTCCAAACAACCCCATTCCAGCTAACATTACTTGAATGCCAAAGATGCTAGGGAGTCTTTCTCTGCTTCAGCCTGTATGTGCTCTCACTACCCCACATGTCAAAGAGAAAGAGCCCAGGCACAGAAGGAAAGAAACACAGATGCTGGCCTTTCTGGTGCATCATTTTCTGTTGTCTTTACAATCCACACATAACTCTTGTCAGGGTCCTGTGACACGATTAAGAAGACTGAGTCCTGACAAGGATGCTAAGGATGAGAGAAACTGGAATCAGCTTGGATGCTGCCGTTGTTACTTTTCTTGCTGTCAGGACAAAATGCCTGACACACACGAGTTAGAGGAGGAAAGGTTTCTTTCAGCTCCCAGTTGCAGAGGTTCCAGTTCATAGTTAGCTGGCTACAAGGCAGGGTGGCGTGGCAGTGAGGTATTGCAAAGGAGAAACAGTCCATGGCAGTACAGGCAGAAAGCAGCAGACAGTGAGATTTGTGGACTTTTATCCCATCCAAGCTACAACCCCATTGGCTAGTGACACCCACACCCACTGTGGGCCTCCCCATTATCCACACTCAACTCTGCCAACCTAATCAGAGGACTAATTTAGTTATCACATACCCTTAATCCATCTTCACGTACTCTAGGCCAACCACCTCTGAAAAGCCCCATCTGTGTGTGGATGAGGCTTTGGGGGAACATCCAGACACGAGTCAAAACAGACTCACTCACTAGGCCAAGCTTCCTCCTGCAGGCCTGCATCTGTCAGAGTAACAGGTGCACTTCTCATCAGTACAAAGGTGCTACATGGGCTAGCTGTAGCCCTGACATCAGTGGCCTTATTCACCTTGACTAAGGATCCAGGGTCTTCTAGACAAATTGTTTATCATCTGTGCCCATTGTTTTATATAACAGGGGTTTTGAGACTTTCTGTTTTCCTCTTACCAAGATATACACTTGCTAATTTACACGAGTGCAGTAATTTATGCTGGAGACATAAAAAGTTCTACTTTGAATGAGTTGCTCTAGAATCTTATCTCTATGGGTCTGATGAAGTGAGAGAAATATTCTCGTTATAGAAAGGGAAGCATTCTTTTATATGGGCTTGGATAAATTTAATTATCTTGCAATATCAGACATACTTTAGCCTTTGGAAATACTTAAATATGTAAGAAAATATTTCTCAATTTTGCATAACCTTGTATAAAACAAATATATAGCATCTAGTGAATTTCTTTGTGTTCTGAAAGAAATCCATATAATGTTTGGTCATGCTACTCTGGCTAATTTTCACAAAGGGCTGCAAGCTTTGTATGGGGTCCAGAGGAGAAAGAGGCTATTTCCCCTTGTGTCCTCTTGTGGGAGGTCTCATACAAACCTGGTGGTGAAAACACCCCACACTGGAGATCATTGGCCTAGACCATGAGTGGTGTTATGTATTAACCAGATGCAGGGTGGTTTTATGGATGCCAGAAAGACCTCCTGAATTTCTGACCCTCAAATTATATGGTCCCAAATCTTGTGAAAATTAAAATCACAGAGCATCACCGAAAACCAAATAAATTCAGGATGGAGTTAGTTTTTCAGGTTGTTTCTTCATACAGACTTTGAAGGTAGGAGACAAAGAAGAACGTATACCCAGGGACATGGTAGAATGAGATTCAGGGGGAAAGATGAGCTTATCATGGCTATCTAGCATCTACTTCATTGTGGTAAGAAATTGTACAAATTTATCTCTTTAAATATACTGAAAAATCTTTTGCTTTGGAATTACCTGCATTCTGTAGGTTGGAAATCAGAATTTCAAAAATTTACCTTGCCTACCCAAACTCATACAGCTTAGAGGTGGAAACCCAGACATATCAATCCTAAAGTACATGTTCTTTACAGCTCACTGTTTAAAACTTTGCTCACTTAACTTTGTTTCTAAGTGATTAACTCAAGAGAGATAGTCTAGGCTTACATAGATATGTTTGTATATGGGGACATACTTTCTTTTGTTGCTTCATTTTATTTTTGTAAGTAGTTTGCTTTTCAATCTCACACTAAACTTCAATTCACTTTCTCCAGGAGCTTGGAAGAACAATAGAGTGTTATTTTGGTCTCAAAGCTGAAGCACCCACGGGTCAGGATTTGGGACAGCCAGCTCCCACTCTCCCAGAACCTCTCTACCCTGGGAGGATGATGATCTTATCATCCAAGGTAGACTTCACCTGCTTCATTCTCTTCCTTCTCCTCTTCCTGGGAGGGACAGAGATTGTACAGTGAGGAGATGGCTGCATAAGCCACTTGGTAGCCCTTTAGGCAGTTCCCCCTTCATGACCTACAAGCTTAGTGGTCTCAATACTTGGTGCTTTCTGGAAGTCGTGGGAGTGTCTGTCACCCCTACTGTGACATCCTCCATTTAATTGTCCCTGGACCTTGATCTCCCTGGACACCAAGTTTGGTTAGACCCCTTGGCTATTTGACTCTCCTCACTGTGGTTCTCATTCTCCATGAGCGCTTTGCTTTCTTCCAGATCAAAACTACAAGCATCAGAATGTGGACACTCCAGACCGTCAAATAAACAAAATAAAATAAAAAAAAAATGAATTACAGTGTGTCCTGAAATTGCTAACTCTAACCTGCAGTCCTATGATTGGGGCTCAGGCAAAACAGGCATGCCTATGTCCCGCCTGATATTTAACTAGGTGAGTTGCAAATGCACACAGCAGTTTGCTGACTTGTATAAGTGGATGTGCATAAACACAAATTTCAAAACTTAAAAGAAAGAAAAGCACCTGCGTGTTTCTTACCTTCCCAGTAAACAGCACATAACACAGCCATTTAAGTATGTGCCAGAGCTATTGGGGGCAGCTTTATTCCAAGCATATAAAATAAAATGCTGGCTGATGCCCCCAAATGACAAGATAGTAGCTTTCTCTTCTGTGCTAAAATTTAGAATGTAGCATTTATGGGTGTATAAATTTTTATCAAGTCCTTCAATGTTTTAGTAAGGTAACTGTCAAACTTCAATGCACTCATACAAAACAGTTTTAAAAAAGCCAGTGTGACAGCATAGGACAAACTGTCCCTCTCCCACTTGCTGGCTCTGTGACTTGGGCAACTTACCCTTTTGGGACTTGAGTGTCTTCCTCGATCAGTCAGTGCTAACAAAGCCTCCTCACAGCGATGTATAGAGTTTGTGAGAATTAGCAATGACATAGCACAGTGGCGGGCAGATCGAGAAAATGTCAGTTCTTTCCTGCACCATTTGTGTCACACACACATGCACAGAGAGTCCCGCCCCGAAACCCAGGGCCTCCCAAGACAATCTGCTGCTTCTGGGACTTCTTGGATAATCAGCTTGGAAGAGAAGAAAGGGTGGCGTTCCGTGCTAGTGCAGTTACTTTACGGTCAGGGCTGACTGCTTTCAGCTGTAGAGGAAAATTCTCATCCGTGAAACGGAGAGAAGCTGGCATCATCATCCATCCACTCAACGAGTAGGCCTGCGGGGCAGGAGGTCCCGACAAGAGAAAGCTGCGGGAGCTACAGGAGGCCAGGGAGAGCCTACTGCGGTGTGCCCGGGGCTACTGGCACTGCTCATGTGGCCATGAGAGTCAGAAGTTTTTATCAGGTAACTGAAGCAGGAAATGAGAGAAAACATTCAGAAGCTCGCCCTCCCCATCCCGTCTAGTAAGAAATGCTCTGTCTTCTCTTCCTTTTAAGGTAGAGGTCATTTTGGAAAGTATGTGCGTGGCAGGCTTTCACTTTGTTAGCAAATCACTCCAAAATCTAGACGCTTAAAATAATAAACAGTCATTTGGTGTATAATTCCGGCAGTCAGCAATTTGGGCTGAGATTCCGACTTACCTCTGCTGGGCGCGCGTAGAGCGTGCAGTTGGCTGCAGCTGACAGCAGGCTGGCCTGGGGCAGCTCTGAGGGGAATGGCATGTCCTCGTTCTGCGTGCAACACAGTTTTAACATGTGTTCATGGCTTCACATGCTAATGCTCGGTCCTCAGCATACTGATATTGAGAAATGGCTGAATCTTTAAAGGGTGGAACTTTGTACAGTTGTGATTATACCTTTGGGAAAGCTTCCCTTAGAAGAGATTGATGTAGTTCTCTGGCGCCCTGGTCAGTTACCATGGAAGCAGATTTTATAAGAAAGGTAGGCCTGGTCCAAAATCTCTCGTTTCTGGTCTCACCATGTGACTGCTCTCTGCCTGTCACACACAGTCTCACCATGATGCCATACAACATGTTATGATGTATGTCTTAGTTACTTTCTGGTCAATGAGACAAAATCCCTGACACCCAGAAGTTAAAGGAGTTAGAGGAGGAAAGGATTTTTAAAAATAGTCACACACAGTAGAGGTTTCAATCCATAGTTGACCGTCTCTAACACAGGGCAGGATGGTAAAGAGGCATGACAGAGGAGAAACAGCCCATAGAAGGGCAGAGAGGAAGCCACGAGCCTTTCTTCTTCTTTGCCTTTTTATTCCACCCAGGCTGCAAGTCTGTTGGTTGATTCCACCCATAAACGGGGTGGGTCTCCCATCGTCAGAAACTGGATCATCGACACCCAGAACTACGCTAAACCAATCAGGAGACCCATCCACTGTCACACGGCCATGATCCAGTCATTCCTCAAAGGTCCACCTGTGAGCACGTGAGGCCTCGGGGGGACATCTAGATATAAGCATAACAACATAGCCGGAAAGCTTTCAGCAGGTGTTGAATTGATAAGACTGATCTTAGCCTGATCTTAGGCTAGTAGCTTCCAAAACCATGAACTGATAAGCCTCTTTTCTGTATATAGTGCCCAGCCATACATATTTTATTACAGAAACAAAAATGTATTTAGAGTTCATCATCTTCCAACAGGGCAGCTCAGCCTTGTTCATGTGGTGGTTGATGGGGTGGGGGGAGACAGAGAACCCTTTAAAGTTCTCACTTTGAAAATGGCACTCTGTTCAGTAGGTAAAGCAAGTACTCGGCAAGTGCAGATTGAAGGGGAGGGAAAAGAAGCTTCCTCTGCATCTAACAAACTGTCGCAGCAGTGCATTGTGACTTGACAGGGACAGGTGAAGGATTACAGCCAGTTGTGCAATCTACCACACTCTGGGAGCTCCAAATTGCAACCTGCTGAGAGCCGCTGGAATGAGTAAAATGAGAGGTAAGAGTCAGCACAGGATGCAAATCTAACAGGCAATTGAGGCTGTTGGAAGGCCAGTGTTCCAGAGGTCCTTTTAAGCATTCTGTCTGCACTTTGCTGTAAGGTGATTTTGTCACTGTGGTGAGCAGTGGAAAGGTGCCTGCACGAGGGGTGCTTTGAAGAAAGAGCACTTTCTTGGCTGGCACAATTTGATGGACAGTGGCCAGACCACCTCACTCTTTCCAGCCACCTGAACTGTCTTTGCTGACCGCTTTAGGATTCCAGCCGATGCAGCAATCAGAATTGGCCATGGAGAGGGGTGACTTGCATGGCTTGGCTGGGTTGCAACCCAGCTGGTCTCAATCATGCTTCTTAAATGTTTCCTCTCAAGCTTTTAAGGGTCTGAGAGAGCTGCGTGCACAGGAATCTAAACAGGCCTCCAGACTGCCTTGTTCAAAATTGGCTCAGGCCCGTAAAGAGAGGAAACAAAAGATAAGGTGAGGATAATGCCCTGCTTGAAACAGCCTTGCGGAGACCATTCCTCCTCCCCTGCACAGATGGTTTAGACTCCAAAGTGCCCCTCTCTCTAGGCATCGTGACTCTCTCTTAGTGGGGCGCTTCTGGCTCAGCCTCTCTGTGGCTGCCTACACTGGAAGGCAAAGACTGTGACCTGGGACAATGACTGTCCTTAGAGAATATTTAATCCAGGCATTTTTAATCTGTGGTCAGTCGGGGAGAGAAGAGGCTTTGAATTTTATTCACAGCCCCTATGAAAAGGAAAACAGCACCAGCTTTTTGCTAAGTGCCTTTTTTTCTTAAAGGTTTCCTACTTTCCCTTTTTGATCCAGGCCAAGACTGCAGTGAGGTGGAAAAATGCCTGACATCTCTCCTTCTACAGCAGCTCACTCACTTCCTGGTTTCCCTTTCCCTCCCTCCCACTAATAAAGACGGAGATGCAATCCATTTAGATATGTTAGGGCAGCGGCTGAATCCTTTACACTGCTGCTAAATGAGAATAACCTGACTCCCTTGAACATTTATTTTGTTCCTTCTGACAGCAGCCAGGGAAATTCAGGGACAGGCTGTAAGATGGCATTGCCCTCAGCCTTTGGGTCCAAGGTGAAGGACTATTGCAGCGGGTCTGGAGGATGCTAGAAGGCTTAAAGCAACCCCATTGAACTACTTTCAAGCGGTCGATTGGGATATTAGGGTTTTCAGTTTTCCAATACTTGGCTCTTTACAATCCAATTCTATAAAGATTTATGTAGCATTGGGGGCTGGTAGAAGATGCAGCACATATGGTTTTGAGGCTGTCAGTCAAGAAATAAGGCCAAATGATGCCTTTGAAGTGCTGGCACCTCTCTGCTAGAGTACTTCCAGGAAGATAAAGGTCTGCTGAATGTCATCGCTCCAGGACTGGCAGGGAGATTGGACTCCAATTCAGAGCACTTGTGTGGCACTTACCGTGGACCCAGCACTCGGTGCTTTACAAATATGGCACCAATTCATCTCCGCATCTTCGGTCTTACACTTCCTGGGTTATGGCTGAGGCGCCTGCACCTGGAGCCCTTCAGTAGCTTGCCTTCAGTGATGTGTAGCTTACAACGTCACCGAGCAGGCTTGGGGCCCTGGGAATCTGGCTTGACAGCTCATAACTACTCTGCTGTGCTGTGTGTCATATTAGTGAAAGCTACTTGGCTGATCCAAACTGACTCCCCATTCTCCTCCTGTGAGATCATTTCCTGGCAGCACAGCAAAATAGAAGCACACATCCTAGGGAAGATAGGGAAATGAGAGAAAAGAGAAAAGACAGGACTAGCACTGCATGCTGGATTTTCTACTCTGCTATTTATAGTCAGCCTGTGTAATTCCCAGAAATATACAATGTGTGTGAAGTGTCTCTGCCCGCAGTTTCCATACAGTACCTCAGAGGCTCAGAGAGGCTGAATGACTTCGTGAGCAACACCACACCGAGGAGCGTGCAGTGCTGGGATGTGCGCTCCTACTTTGCTGTGCTGCCGGTCTAGTTACTAACCTTGCACCAGCTTTAAGAGGTATCAATTAGCTTCCTGCTTTCTGATCTCTCAGTCTAACTCAGTCTCAGCTTGTCTTTCTAGTTCATACTATTTTGCACCCAGAAAAATAAAAATTCAATGTCATAAATCTACATAAAACCTAATAGCTCCTTTTCCAACTTTCAAGTCTTCTTAGTTCTCCATTAAATTTGGCTTCCAAAAGCTATGTCTGCCATGCTCTCCCTTTGTCTCCTGGAATGACAATGGCAGTCTTTCATAGGTTCACTGGTCAGATGGCAATGAAGTCATCTCCAGTGTCTTTCATTTCTGTAATGGCAGGAAGATCGGAAAATGGAGATTTTAATCTGCATCTCGGGTCTAAGTCATCCAAGCAAGTATCGGAGTGGCAGATAACTGATCCCACTGTTCCATGGAACTTTGCCTTGCACCCAGCCATGACAAGGTGTCTTGAAGATCTCTGAGCTAGAAGTAGTCCTTCCTAGCCTGCAGAAGTCCCTCATCCCGACTGGAAAGCGAGCCCAGCCAGGCCTGCAGCGGCACTGTCATCCTGAGGAGGCCTTGGAAAATCACCAGCAGGTTCGCCGAGGGCTTTCCTTAACAGCGCAGGTTTCTGGAAGCTGAAATCAATGCCATAAATCAATGCTTAAAATCCCTTACACAATAAAATAAAGCAATAGCATAAGAAAAACAACAAAACAAAGGCTTCTATCTACACTGCACTTTGCAGTTTATAAAAATTTTTCTGCCCACCCCCACCTGGAAGGGACAGAGGCCAAGCGTTATCATCCTGTTTTACAGAGAAGGGAGCTCAGAAGGTCAAGTGACCAAGCAGGGCTCAAGCACCAGCAAGAGATGGGGCTGTGGCTGTGTTTTCCTACTCCACAGCAACAACCTAAAATCATTTAATCTTTTTATGACCTATAAAATAATGCTAGCAATAAGGAATTATACTGAGGTTAGTTTGACTGTTAAATAGCTTTCTGTTATTATAAAATAGAAAAGCAATAATTGCTGACTTTTTGGGGCACTCCAACTCTACTAATGCTTTATGCATGTATTTCTCTAATCATTTCACCACCAGGGTACCTGCTATGCTCCAACTGTTGTGCAAAGAGTATTTTACTGTGTTTTACAATTGCATCATTTGAGACCTAAAAGGAAGTTACATGTCCAGCATAAAATGGAACCAGATCAAAACCGTGTTCTCTTGACTCCAAAATTTCTAATATAAACCATTTCACATGTAAACAAATCATCTAGTATTTGTAGCTATTTTAAAATGAAGAGATGATATCTGGCTTTGAACCATCATTTCTCATGCCTTTTGCTTAGTCTTGGTGAAAAACAAAGAGAATATATCAGATCTGTTGTTGGTTGGCTATTATACTTTCCTCCCGTTGCTGATAATATTTGCTGCTACATTTTGGATCTGTTTCAAGGAATAAATTTTAGTAATTACATGTTTACAGCATTAATTTTTTAAACTAAACATCCTTCATGTAAATCTCATCAGAGCTCGATAAATAATCATAATGGTAATTATCATGAAATATGTGTTACTTGTGGAAATAGGGGCTCTCAGCCTGGCTCATTGCAGGCAAGGTGTCTGCAGGAGACGAGAGAGGAAGATCTCTGGAGGAACTGGGTCCCTTTGCTCACCCCAGCCAACAGCCCCTGCTGACCCCAGGAGGCTGTGTAAGTCTCCATGGCAATGTGCGATGTGGCAGTAGGACCCTGGAGCATTAAAGAGGACTAACGGTCCATTCAGGCTACAACAGCAAAGCACACAGACCAGCTGACTTATACACGGCAGAAATGTATTTCTCATGGCTCGGGGGCTGAGAAATCCAAGTTCAGCACGACAGTACACTCGGAGTCTCTGTGCATGCTCTCTGCTTCCCAGGTGATGTGTCCTAGCTATGTCCTATTGTAGCAGGAAGAAGTGATAGCTCCCTGTTTAGTAAGGGCACTAATCCCAGTTGTGGAAGCTGTGCCCCCCATATCTAACCCCCCCAAATGCCACACTTCTTAACACTACCGTGTGGGGTTAGGGTCTCACATATGAGTTCTGAGAGGATGCAAACCTCCAGGAGGGCCTAAGGCTATTAGAGTCAACCGTCAAAGTTTGGGAGAGGGGTTTGGTGTTTAGTGCTAAGGACCATTTTCAATCAGCAGTGCAGTCATATAGTTTCCTGGGTTAAGTAGCTCAGATTTTGTTTTGCCCCCTTCTCTCTCTTCTTTACTCAACAGCTGCCACACTTGCCAATGCACCGTCACCTGTATCTACATGGTTCACCTTAGAGGTTCTTTGCAGCTTTTCTATACAGTCTTCAAGACCTTGTGCCATACCGCAAGAGGCTTCCATCTGACACGGGAAAAGGCAAGGAGTGGACCAGTGAGGACAGGTGTGGACGGACAGGTCACCCACCCCATTTCCTAGATGTGCGCTGCACTGTCAATTCCTGTAGCACCGACTTGTTTATTAACATGATTCCTTGGGTTAACTCAGTCGCTGTCTCCCTCCCATACTTCATCAGTCGTCAGCGATCACCTCCCAAATGAGCCACTTGCACACAAATCTTTCTCTCAAGTCTGCATGGGTCATGGGCGAGGGGGTGCAAACTTAGGCGACCTCTCTGATCATGGGCAGTTCTGCTTTATTTTCATTATTTCTATTGCCGTTTAAGTCTAGCCATGGCTTCTCTCCAGCCTGCGGTGAGAGTTGTCTTTCTCAAGTGCAAATAGGTTTTTGACAATCCCTGACTTAGAGCCCTTCACTGACTTTTACTTGGAGCCGGGAAGAGTCCTGAAGCTTAGGATTTAACTGGTATCAAAGGCTCCCCACAGCCTGTCCTTGGGTACCCCGGCACCCTTACTTAACGTTTTCCTGCTCTGTCTTGGTGCCAGCCTCATTTACCCACAAGCTCTGTTCTTTCCTCAGAGCTGGGATGTTTTCTCTGCTCAGAGCGCTCTTAGAGGTTTTCTTTGCTCTCCTAGAGTCTTTGCTTCTCCCTTTGCTCCCTGTTCTTCACTGGTCTTTCTGTTCTGTAGTCAGAGCTTACTCCACTGGCAATGAAACTTCTGCACCTCCAAAATCTGGGGCCGTGCAGTATGACATCTCACATGCTTGTGCAAAAACTTTTCGCACACGATGGCTCTCTGATGGCTCTATGTGATCATAACTTATTACCCAGTGTTGCTCACCAGCCAGAATATGAGCTCCTGGAGAGCTAAGTCTAGCTTTCTGTCTCCAAACTTTTAGGATTTCATACCTCAGATACTCAAGGTGCTTAAGAAATGCTCGGTGAAAAAAACCTCCATGAGAATTTATGTTCTCTTCATCACTAATTTGTTTTAGTTCTCTTTCCTGTTTATATTATACATGTATTTTTACATGTTCTTTTCTGTGAGTGATCTGCCAGACAATTTTATTATTTGTTTTCTGTTTTCCTAAGTTGACAAGACCCCTATATTACAGATGCACCCCACTGCATCAGAGGTGGTTCTGTCCTCCCGTGTGGATATCCGTCTGCATCACTCAGGCAAAAATCTGTTCACTCGGGGCCCCTCTGTGAGCCAGAAAGAGTGGGCAGCCTTGGCCCAACCTCCCAGGGCAGACCAGGGCAGTCTTCTTCTGGCGGACTCCCCTAGCAGGGCTCTCCCCAGGAAGGTGTTTCAGAGACATTAAATCACAGACCAACTCTGCCAGTTACCTATGCTTGTAGTCCAGCTCCTCGGCATTGCATTCTTGCTTTAAGAGTCACTGCCAGTTCTTGAAAGAAGCATGATTAAATGTGCCAGTGTGCCCAGAATGCACCCTTTGAAGGAGAGGGGAACAATCAGTCTGGCAAGGCTTTCTGGTTTCGAAACTTTAAAGTGAGCTTGACTCTCAGGCTCTTAGGAATCTCCCTAAGGTGGGGTCTCTTATGCCTGTCATGTATTAGGTCCTCCAGAGATATTTCTTCCTCCCACTGTTCTTGCTGTTGACCGATTCTGTGATGAAACCCTTGTGTCTAGCGGAAAATAGGGATCCTATAGATGGCTTCCAACTTTAGCCCCACAGAAGCCCATCAATGAAATCTTCTAGAAACTTCTACTCACTGAGAGCTTGCAAAAAAGATAACTGACTGGTGAGCACACTTTTTAATAATGGTCCTCATAATAACAATACCAACTGAAGTAGCAGCCTCACTAGAGAAGCAGATCTCGCCTGAAACCTTGCTTGTGTTAGTTCTATTCCTCACATCTTCGGCAAGCTCGTGTCTATTGCCCTCATTTATATACTCTATAATAGCATTTATAGTGCATAGCTACTCACCTTACTTAGAACATACTGGAAAATTTACTTGCATTATCTGTAATCTTTATAACAACTTTGCAAAGGTGGTGTATTTCACCCCCATTCTACATTTTACTGTTCACTGAGTCATTTGAACAGCAGGAGGCACATAAATTAATGGTGTCAACCTCCCCTCTGCCATCAAACTTTGCTTTCCCCCTCCCTGAAAGCATCTTGACCAATCTTAACCCATAGTTTACAAGATCCTTTTCAGGTATTAAAAAGAAGTCTCTCTTAGGATTTAAAAATCTCAATTAAATCTAAAGCAAATCTCAGTATCATCTAAATAAAAGTTTCTACTGAAACCCAGACCGAGCCCAGAAGCTCTAACATACAATGGGGAAGATACTGTGATTTGTTCTCTTGCACTTACATTTCCTCTTTCTCTGGGATCAAACCACCAAGAAGGAACAAGGAGCAGAGCTTGGCTGGCACTGTGCAGGGCTATTGTTTGTGCTTCTCAGTTTTGGGTGCTTTCGTTCAGGCAAGCATCCAAGTCCTAATTAAATATGGAAAGCTTTGGAGAGCTCCTTATGGCCCCCGCCCCGATACTGCTAATCCCTGTATTTCCTCACACTTTATCTCCCTCAGTCTTTTGTCCTGTCTCTCCTAGGTCTCCCCAGCCCTTCTCTTTGCTCTGGGAATTCTGACCTCTGCTGCCTGACCTCGAGATTGGACCCTGAAGCTTACGGCTCCTCCTCTCATCCCGGAAGGTGCGTCACCTGGAGGGCAGCCTCTGGGTAAAGCCTAACGTGCAGTGTTTGTGGGGTGCTGGAAAGAGCACGAATGCCCGGAACTTTAGATGTTTCGGTAGATGTAAAAGGTGTAAGTCAAGTTTAAAATATCTAATAAAATGAATTCTATTCTTTTTTCCTCAAAACCACTCCTTCATCATAGCGTGGAAGGCTAGGCAGGATTGTACCTGGAGTTTTCAGGCTCCTTAAAATCCCAGACCAGAAGTTAGCTCCAACCCTGAGCCCCAGTCCTCTTCTATCTCAGCCTGTCTGTCCCAAGACATCTTATGCATTTTCCTGTGGGCATCCTGTACCCACGTCTGCCAAAGAATCACCTGGCCTACTGGCCTTCTGGTGATGGGGGTCCGCTCTTGGAAGCTGAAGAGACAGAGAGAGGAAGAGGAAGAGGAAGAGTAAGGGGAAGAAGAGGGGAAGAGGGTAGGGAAGGGAAGGGAAGCCCAAGTGCTGATCCCAGAGTCCAGTGTCCTAAGAGAATCTCCCATGCTCTGGTCTGGGGCCTGTGCTTTCTAGGAAAATCCGTGCCTTACCACCTTCCAAGCTCACTTAGCTCATAGGAAAGCTCATATGTTAGTTTTATGTTAAGCTCTAGAAAAGCCAATTTCTCTCAAGTTGGGATTGCTGTACGCAGGGCCAGTCAATACAGTCTCGGTCTTTCTTGTCACTGACAACTCAGGTTTCCCCAAGCACATTTTCCAGGGAACTTCTGAAAATAAATGATTGATCTGCACTGCTATGTCCCCAGGGCGTCACCTGTGCTTAGAACAGGAGAAGGGCTCATTCCAAATTTGCGGATGATGGACGGAGGGGGAAGCGTCCCGTCCCCTGCCTCTTGAGGGACATCAGAGTTCTCCATGGGCCACAGATGCCTCCCCAGGCTCTTACTGGGGGTGCGGAGCTCTGAATCGGGGCGTCATTTAAACCATTGCCTCGGTCAGCACGGGTGCACAGTGGGAGGCAGGGGACCTCTATGGGCTTCAGCTGGATTTCTAAGACAACAAGGAAAGTTCCAGTCAGCACGTTCTATGTGACCTGCCTGGTGCACGCAGACAGACCGGAACCCAGCATGAACTGGCTCGAGAGACGTCTGCTTGCACTAAGCCAGGCTGTGTCCGGACCCTCCGGTGACAAGGGGGACAGGGCGTGTTTCCGAAGCCTGCACCCGCACACCGACATTGCTCAGGTGCTGGGGACAACCTGACTTCTGACTGCCCAGCACTGGACCCCTGGCGCTCCAGCACACAACTGTGCCCGCGTCTCTTCTGGCAGCTGCTTTATTTCCGCTGTCAGGCTCCGGCCTCGGGGGACCGGGGCAGCGCCCGCAGCCAGTGCGAAAGTTCAGTGAAATGGTTGCTCACGGTTCCTGTGATTCCGCAGTGCTGTGATTTGTACAATTAGAACAGCTTTCCTGCCTGAGGCTGTGGAAGAACAATTACCAAAACAAATAGCATCGGCACCAGCAGCAACAGCAGCAGCAGAGTCAGAGAGAGAGAACCAAACAAGACAAAGGCCTTCCTTCCTCCAGCCCTGCTCCGTGCAGCAAGCATCACGCAGCAAGCAGAAGGCCATTCTTTTTAATCCCAGGCCTCAGAGAGTCAGTTTCATCAAGAGAAATAGCAGTTGGCTTCCCACATAATTACTACAACAGATTCTAACCCATTACTTCCTAATTCTTCAGCAGCGAATACGCCAGAAAGATTCTCTCCCCAGAGACGTCTCCCAGTAATGGTGAGATGACCAGCACGAGCCAGCCGTCGGGCTGCTGACGGGCAGGCTGCTGGGCCGGCCGACAGGAGTGGGCATCAGGTGCCCTCCTCCTTGGCCTCCTCTGTTGCCTCCTGCTTTGGGCAAGAAAACTTGCCCCTACTCCAGGTGCTCCTGATGTCTCCTCTAGCATGGGCAGTGTGCGCTCGTTTGGGTTCCAGAGTATGTTGCTGTCTGCCTCACGGATAAAGACTATTCCTGAAGAACCTGATCACACGCAGGACCTGTGCAGGAGACACAGCAATCCTCACTTTCTAGATAAAAGGGATCCGAGAGTCAGGAGGCCAAGGTTCAAACAGAAACACACTAAGGACTCAAAGAACTCTGTGCCACAGCCCTGTGTGGGATACCTCGGTTTCTCACACCGTGGCACATTTACCAAAATGCGAATTGTGAAAGGGACACACACGCACAGGAAATGAATGTTTAAGGCAGAAAAATTCTAAACACTAGAAGACAGACTAGGACAAAAATCCCTCAGAATTTCAGCAGGCAACACCAACGTGTGTTAGTATCTATCTATCTGTCTATCTATCGATCTATCTATTTATATATCTTCTTGACATTCTTTTTGTTTATGTACACTTAATTTCTGAATTTATATTGTACCAAAATGTCTGCTTTTATTTTGCTTTTTACTTAGTGATGTTTAATTCACATTTTCTTCATGTCCATATATACAGAAATTTCTCGGTGATAAACTTTTGATTTATGAAGTTCAGAGAATGAGCAGAGGTAAAAATTGGCGCCAGAGCTACCACAAATGGAAAGAATTGAGTTATTTACTTTCATATTTACTTTCGTAAAGATATTCTGGGTTTGTAAACAACTGTGTTTCTTAATGCGCCTTGGCCGTCTGGCCGTGGAGAGGGCTCCGGTGCCCCTCAGCCAGCTCTGTCACTTGCATGAACTGTGATTTAAACAGGTCTCTGTTGTGGGTCACCCTGGGCTCACAGGCAGTTTCCAGGCCTGACGTCACCTTCTTGTGCCTTTTCTCGCTTTCTCCGCACATGAGAGCAGCACTGTCCCTCTGCAGCCAGTTGAAGGAGTGGAGGCTTTGATTCCGAGGCCCAGTAGAGGAGGGATGATGATCCTTGCAGAGTCTGGGTCCCTTTCTGAGCAGTCAGTGCAGAGGGGTCTCCAGAGCCTCCAACACAGTGTCATAGTCACCTGTTCCGGTGGGGACATCGTCAGACACATATTGAATTGTCTTTTTTGGCTGCAACAATGTGATTGCCTCAGGCAGAGGCATCTCTGGAGAGTGCATTTTGTTGCAAAGATACATTTTTGTGTTGTCTCACATTGTTCCTTGTGACTGTTCTTGAGTCAGAGAGAGAAGCAATGTTACCAACATAGGTGGCAGGGACAGCGTCTCTGGATTTGACTCTGGCTCCACCAACTATGAGCTGGTGCAAACTTAGTCAGGTTCCTTAATGTTTTGATACCTCAGTTTTCTTATCTGTGTGATGGGTATGGTAATGTTCCCTGCAGTCATAGACTTGCTGTGGAGACCCAGCGGAAAAATGCTAACATGGTACCCTGAACATATAATCATTCAAACATGCTACTTATCATCATCTTTCTAACTAGACTGCAGTCTCTCAGGGGTAGTCGGAGTGTCTTGCTATGGGAGCTGAGGGTGCTGGGCCTGGGTCTCCTCTGCACTCCCCGGTCCCCTGCACCCTGACCTGTGGGTAGCTTTTTAGGGTGAGCATCAGCTTTTCTTGCCTGAGGGCGTCTCTGGCCTTTGGAGTAATCCTGGAACCCCTGAGGACAGGGTGGGGAACCCCTTTAATGGGTAAAAGTGGGAGCCATGGATATGCCTCATCCTCACTGCTGACCAGGAAGGACAGAGCTGAGACCTGATCTGCACCGCCCCCAGAGGCCTTCAGCACGGTTGCTTTCTGGTTGCCCTGGTAACTCGCTCTTGATGCTGACTGAATTTATGTCTTACCTGCACTGTCTCATTTTGCTTCTTCCTCCCCATTGGCTGAGCTGGCAGATCACCTCCCAAGAGAGTGTGGGGAGCCCATGCTTAGCCAGGTGTTAGAATTCCTTGCATACAGCATGGAAACACACACACACACACACACACACCCCACACACAGTATTAATCGCCTTGTGGTTTACCAATAAGTGTTTGTATAATCAATCACTCTGAGGGAGGGCATCCGGGCATGTAGCTCTCTGCTTGTTTATGGGACTTCATTAATGAGGACTGCTCTATCATCACCACCAGAAAAAGCAGCAGGCTCATCTTGAGGAGAGAACTGTTTCCCTTGATAACTACTCTCTCCCTCTCCCTCTCTCTCTCATCCTGAAGAGATATATTCTTATCCAAGGCCTGCAAACTGACTTGCCTGGAGGGCCCAGTGAGTACAAAGAGTCCACTGGAAATCGCTGTGATTGCAGGTGTTTCTGTGCACATCTGTAATCCCAGCACTTGGGCAGCTGAGGCAAGGCGATTTTCGCAAGTTCAAGGCCAGCTGGAGCTACAAAGTGAGCTCAAGGCCAGCCTGAACTGGATAGCAAGACCCTGTCTCAAAAACAAAACAAACAAACAAATCGCTGTTAATGAAGCAAGTAATGAAGGGAGGGGCTCCGCAGGTCCTGCTGCCCAGCGGCGGAAGGTCCACTGCTCCCAGATCCTCCCCCTTACCACCTCTTAATCCATACCTTTGTGTTAACTAGCCTTATTTTAAATTATTGTCAGTTTATTAACTTTTTCATAAACACTGAGAGGCATAAATTCTACTGAGCAATAACCGTCCAACAAGCAACAAGTTCTCTTGGTTGATGCAGTGACCCAGGCTCATCTTGGCAGCCAGGAGAGCTCATTTCAGTGATAAAGGAGACCACAGCACCTGTCCCTGGGTTCCGCAAGGGTCAGAAAGCCTGCACTCTGGAGTCAGCCCCGGCTGCAAGCTTCCACCCTCTGCGCATCACGTGTGGCTGGCTTCATTTGCCTCCCCAAGCACACGCTGATCTAGAATTATGCAGAGAGGTTTCATTTCCAGATCTCATGTAAAATTAATTTTCATAATTCTCTCAGTTCCTGTGTGCCTGCACATATCTTTCTTCATTAACCACTTTATTTCCACATCTGAACCGTCTCTGCGCTACCTCTGGAGGGCAAAGATTGCAGGCGATGTGGAGCTATGAGTTGGCAAAACACATCCTGGAGCCTCGGAGGTCTCGGGGGCTGCTGTACTGTGCCCTTTAACAACACCAGCACAACTCAGCAAGGACTTTAGATTTCGTTATGAATAATTAAGTCAGATAAATCCTGTAGAAGGTTTCTCCACTGGGAGACACTTAGGTGTCTTTAAACCAGCAGTGCTCCTGCCTAAATTGAGTAAGGTCGTGGGGAGGGGGCTGTGTGAGGGATGCTTCAGTCCTGCAGGAAAGGGTTTGCCCAGGCCCCTGCTCTGCACTGACCCCTCCTTGAATTCTGCTTGAATCTGAAACCTTCCCTGATTACGCTGGGCCCGATCCACCTACAGCGTGCATCCTGCCCCTTGTTCCTCCCGAAATTGGCCTATGAACATCTGTTTTTGTTCCTGTTTACAGGGGTCAGGTGGAGAATTCTACAAATGAAAGTCATCATTTAGTTGGGGTCTTTGAGGCTATGCTCTGTGGGCCCTTTTCCTCTGTTGTTCTGTGGGTGGCAGAGAAGATTATCTTCCACTTTCTTTTTTAATTAAACTACAGGTTTGGCACCCTTGCCACCAGGTTCACACCATGTTATGTCAGCAAGCAAGCGAGGAGACGTTGGGACTCTCAGGCTGGAACAGTGTACCGAGCCAACCCGAGGGCACAGCGGTGCACCGCGGAAGAGCTGATGAGGAGATCTGTCCCATCTTTCTGCAGTAATATTTGTTTTCATACTGGTGCAGATTTTTGTACTATAGCTTTCTTTTTTTCTTTTAAAGCTGTTGAATGAATTTTTAAACAAACACTACGTGGTACTTTTGTATAAATAAAGACAGCTGCCTCTGCTGAAACAGGGCGGAGGTGTAAGAGGTGCCACTCTCCTCTGGTCCTCCTCTGAGTGTCGTGGGGCCCCTCCCTTGCACTGTGTCTGTGCCTTCCCACTTGGGCTGCAGTCTCTGGGCCAGGGTCACTCTGGGGCGGGTGGTAAACGCAGAACCATGAGCCCCACTCCTTCCTTCTAGTGTCTCAGTCTCGGTTTTGCAGTATCTCCAGGTGATGCCAATGCATATTAAGATCTGAAAAGCAACATCCTAAAAGCTGTTAGAAAACGTAGTTAGGAAGCACTGATTCTGGGCTTCTCTCAGTGGTTATTAAAGATAATCTCAATCACTCAATTCAAATGTTTATTTGGTTTTTCCAAATTCAGTTCCAACTTTGATACTGCACATGTCTACTTTGAAACTTGAAATTAATTGAACTTCTTTCTTTAACATTTTGAGAGAACCAGAAATAATATTGTACCCAATCTTGGGAGTTGGTGAGCATAACTGGAAAAATAGGAGAAATAATATATGGATCTTTCAGGGCAGCATCTGTCCCTGGCAGGCTCTGGGCCTTTCTGCTGGACTTGGCTATTCTTCCTGGAATCACTGTCAAGTGATGCAGTTACATAAATTTTTGCCTGGGCTTTGGTTCCAGGATGTCTTTCAACAAATTGGGTCTTTGCATCTTACAGTCCCATGGCGTGCTCAAGTGAATGTGTGTTAAAATGTCTGGGTGGAAAACTTTACCAACAAATGAAATCACTGTTAGCTCACGCAGTCTTGTGTCATATCGGATCAAGTGTGTATAATAAAGTGTACTAGTCTGTTTTCTGTTGCTGTAACAAAATACATGATACTTGATACTTCTACAGAGAGATGTTTATTTAACTCACAGTTTTAGGCTGAGAGTCTAAGATCAGGCGGCCCAACCCATATGACCTCTGGTGAGGTCCGCTTGGCTGGGTCATGCGTGGTCCATGGTGTCATGATGCCAGTGTGTGTGGGGTGGATCCCTCATGCAAGTGACAGGAAGCCAGAGAAATTTGGGGTTCAGCCTCAGTCTTTCATAGTGATCCACTGTCACAGGAACTAACATTAATTCCTTCTGAGGAATAAAAACATTAATTCCTTCTGAGAGAAGTGACCCCAGGGACCTAGCACTACCCCTAGAGTCTATCTGTAAAAGGTTCTCCCCGCTTCTATATTTTCACCCCAAGAATCAAGCATAAGAAACCTCAGGAATTATTCTTAGCCCATATCCAGGCTATGGCACTGGCCAACTTCTCCCAGTCTTGCCTGGACTGTTTGTTTGTTTGTTTGTTTGTTTTAGCCCTGAAATACCCTCACCCCAGGAAGCCCCTCAGTCCTTGGTGAACTGGGTCATTTGGGCAGTTGGACCTGTAAATAGGAGCAGAAACATCTAATTACCAAAGGTACTGGTGTTATGTTGGTAGAAATGATGGTGCAAACTCCAGCCTTGGTTCTTGTCTTCAGTGCCTGAGTGTATGAATTTTAAAAAGTAGCTTAATGATATTGTCTCAACACTTATTTCTTAGATGGCAGTGGCAAATGATTCCAAGATATGAAACAGGTGTTTCTGCATGGTCCACTGGACAGAATGAAGAAAAATGTCCTCCCAGATTACCCTGCAGATGATGTACCCAGTGGTTTCTATTTTCAAATGGAAAATACGCTCAATCACTTGGTCGACAGGGTTCCATCTGGCCTGTCTGTAATATCCAGATTTGAAATGGAAGCCTCTGTGTTGTTTCTAGATACTGGCAGAAACTTCACAATGTTTTGTGAAGCAATTAAAACAGGTGTGTGTCATCTGTACCTGCTGCCTCTGCACGCAGTCAGCACCCTATATTTATGGCCCAGAAAATTGCTTTTAGTGTGGGTCTGTGTGAATGCAGACAAGTGCTTCGCAAGGCTTGCTTCTGTGGACACCAGCTTCTCCTTATGGTACCCCATTCCTTCTGTTGGACTGTCACTCACTGTATCATCAAGAAGGAATTTTCCACCCACTGCTCCCCTAAGTTAGTGTCTTCTGCTTCTCAACTACTTATAGCTGCTGCAGAGTCTTGTGTTCTTTCACTAGTAATGTAGGAATATTCTTGTCTTATGCAGACAAGGGGTTTTGCCAAAATGTGAGACGTCGGGTTTTAGAAAATTAAAAAGAGTTGAAAAAAACTGAAATGTCAGTCATAATTTTAACAACAAAAAATACTATTAATGGAAGCTTGAGATCTCTGGGAAAGTGGGTACAAAACTCGGTGAGTACCCAAGAAACACCCAGGGAGCCAAAAATTACTGAGACTTGGACCCTGTGCCACAGATTCTGAGTTAATTAATCTACTGCAAGGCTTTTGGCATGAAATTTTTAAAAGCTTCCCAGTTGACTCTAATGTGCTCTAGGCTCTTATGCAATAAACTCCAGTCTCTTCTATTCTTTAATTTAGTTTTATTTCTTTTCCCCTTTGTTTATACATTTCTGCTTATTACTTTTCTATGAATTAATTGATTTATTGGTTCATTAACTTATTTGTGTCTTCTGCTTGTGTGGCGTTGTACAATAAAACTCACAATTCAGAGAGGATCCTAAGGCAGTTTGAAAGAAAACTATCACCTCCCATGATATTATCACAAGACAAGACAGCTCAGAATCAGGAATTTTCCTTGAACCTAAGCATAAAGTGGCCAAAATATTTTACTTTTTCATCTTCTGTTTCAGAAGAGAATATAATAATTGAAAAGATAAGTAGTTTCTAAACAACTGAAGAACAGATTGGGGTCAAATCTGACTTTGGAACAGAGGCTTGGGTTAATTCCCTACTCAGATCTGTTAAATGTACACTCAGTTACCAACCCTTAAAGTAGTCACCCAACACAGGGTAGGTGTAAAGACAACCCCAAATGCCGGTGGGAGAGAATTCACTCTTCATTATCAGCTCTATCAGTTTGAAATCTCACATATTCTTGGGTCAGAAATCAGCATAACTTTGCAGGGTCATCCCAGAAGGAGTCCTGGAGCTGAGTTCTGATAAAGCCTCCTCCCGATAAAGCGGGTTTGGACTGTGCTACTGTCCTGAGTCGAGGCCTCTGATTTCAGTGTGTGCTGACACCCCTTGTGGGGTTAGGGTGCTAGGGCCCACTGAGTTCTGCTGTGGGAGGCTGCGCATCGGGACCCACACTTAGAGCACTTCTCCCCTAAGTCGTGTCTGGAGGCCTAGCGGCCCCAATGGCACTTGTGAGCTGTAGGGACAGAATCTCTGCTCCTCTCCAGACCTCCTGCATCAGCATCGGCATTTTAATGACATCCCTGGAAACTTCCCGTGTCCATGACACTTTGAGGAGCCGTGGCCACGCCGGAATCACAGAGGATGGTATCTGCCCCCAAGCCGCCTCTCTCCTGCCGTCCTCTCCCGTCTCCAAAGTGCAAGTCCACAGTTGCTCGACTGTTCTGCGCTCTGCGGCTCTGCAGTTTTATAGATGCTTTAACTCTGCCCAGGCTGACTTCCCCGTAAGTATCAAAGTCAACCCATTGTTCAAAACATGCTCAGATTTCTTCTGGGATTGGTCCTAACTTCTTCTCTACGTGGACTATTCTTCACAGCTCCACCTTATCGCTTTTGTCATTGGGTTGCTATCATCTGCTTAACTGAATATTCTCCCCCTTGAACAATGACCTCTCAAGAGCAGAGGTATGAGTCAGCTGTCTCCACCCAGCGTGATGCCTGGCTGTCACAGAGGACCGGCTCCCTGTGTGAGTGACTGAGCCAGCTTGTTGTGACGCTAAGTCACCGAACTTCTTTAGGTGTGTGTTTACTCATTTCTACAAGGACAGTGGTGCATTACAGAATTGGTAGTGGCCTCCCTCTATCACCATGTAATTCTAACTTGTACAAAAATTGCTACTAATGTTAACTGAGCCCATTCTGAGCATGTAGCTGTGGGAGGATGATGACTTGAACTCCGCCATTTGGCCTTGATAACCTGGGGGGCGGGACAGACCACAGACAACTTGGAACAAATACGACTTATTTTCAATTCATTAAGTGTGTATCAAAGGTTATGACATGTGTTACAGCTCCTGTAAGAGGGCAGTTCACCCAGTTAAGGAATCCAAGTACTCTTTATATTATTCGTGCTAGTGTTTTATTAACCCAAACCAGAGAACATCTACTGATTTTCTTTATATAATTTTGGATATATGATTGTGGTTCCAAGGAAATTACAAGCATAGGAAATCATGTCCATTGCTGAGTTTTAGATGCTTGCTAACATCCTTTAGAATCATTACTATGATTCTTGGCACTGACATGGATTTCTAAGTGAAGAAGCCTGGAATCCAGCAAGGTATCTAGAAACTATACAGCACATATGTGGCAATGGTAGCTCTTTTGTACGCAATTCTAGGCCACTGGGACGGAGCCTGCCTCTAAGACAAAGTGTGACTTGGTGAGGAGAAACCAAATCGGGCCCTCGGAATGCAGAGGTCTAGAACTGAGTCCACCATAAAAAACGATGAGGCTGGGGCCTCGGTTTTCTCGTAGTGGAGTAATGAAGATGAGTTGATGCCTTACAAGTTCGAATGATTTGCCAGGGACCCAGAGAGCTGCGGAGCCCTGTGTGAGACAGTGCTGATTTCCAGAGAACACAATCGAGTGTTTCCGGGGTGGTAAAGCCACATCCTGCTGAGTCACTGAGGTAAATTAAATCACCTTTCCCCACTTCCCCGCACTGCACCGTTGGGCTGATGGGATGGAAGTGTCTGAACCTCTATGATGGACGCTGAGCCTTGGCAGCAGCTCTACCGGCACAGACTGTGGCAAGAGAGAGCAGACAGGATCCCTCCTTCCCCGGCGCATTCTTCATTTTCAATACAGGCTTGGCTAAGCTGCCATTCAGCAGTTGCAGGAAGAGATATATCATCAGAAGGAGCTGAGCCAAATATTTGATTTGGATGATTATGCTGCAGGTGTCTCATCAGAACTGCAGTGCCTGGGTAACTAATTATTTCTCCTCAACCTAGTGCCTCTTGCAGGGAGCGTGGAGCATGGTGGGAGACACGAAGGAGGCCTCTAATAAATGAGGTCCTGAGCAGCTCGTGCCAGGCCCTGGTTGGAGAAGCCGGAACGCAGAGACAATGCAGTCTGAAGGCAGAGCGGAAGGCAGGCCCATGGAGCAGTTAGACGGGGAGAAATGGTGACAGCGGCTTGTGATGGTCACCTTTCCTGGCTCAAAGGAAAACAGTTGTCGTTTATAAAGCAGAGCCGGAAATGGCTACTCATGATCACAAACTCCTGTGGGCCAGTGCTCCGGGACCACTTAAACCTGCTGCAGTTTTTCACGTCTAGTGGTGTGAAAGGGTTAATGTAGCTCTTCAGATATCATGGGTCTGATAGCACAAAACCTTGTTCCACCACCTCCCTGGCTGCTTTGCAGCACATAAGGGTGTCCATACAACAAAAGGAGACATCTCATTATCTTGCTTTTTGACAAAGCAGAAGGATAAAGGCTTAGGCAGAGGAAATGCTGAGCAGGGTCACATGGCTAGCAAACGCTAAGGCCTGGCGGGACTGTCAGATCTTAGCGCCCAGGCCTTCCCCGCCCTGCTCTTTTGCTGCAGTCGTGTTGTAAGGGAGTCTCCTCAGCCCCCTCAGCTCCAGCAGTGCTAGAGAGACCAAAGTGAGGAGGTGCAGCCCACGACAGCCCATTCAGCCTTCAACTTTTGGTTCCATAGGTTCCATTAGCCTTTCTAGATCTTCCTCTTCCCGAAACAGCGATGCATAAGGATAAAGCTCTCCCTGCTTCCAGAACAAATGGTTAAAATACAATCTATATGCTGATGACGTCCAATTTTGTATCTTTAGGCCACATTTTTCTCTTTGTTTTCTGCAGCTGAACTGGATATCTAGCCACCCAGGGGCCTGGCTCCTCCACAGCCTGGGGGTGTAAAGCTGTTAGCACCCCTTTCCCCAGCCCTAACCCTGTCCTTCTCCTCTTCTCCGTACACAGCACTGCACGAATCAGCCTTCTCAAGACAGAAAGGCGCCATAATCACTATGCTCCTCTGTCCTTCGCTTCCCCCTGTGAATGTTACCAAAAGAGCCAGTTTTACACACACATACCCGCATGCACACACACATACACACAACACATTCTCTACCACAGCAGTCATACAAATCCACTTTCTTCTGTTAGCCATTTTAAACTGTGTTAAGTTATTAAATTCCTATCTCTCTCCCCTGGGAACATTCGTCACTTTGGTTACTGAGAATAAAACGCTCTTCACCATTGTCCATTTACTGCTTTCCTCCCAGTCTGGGCTAGAGGTCCTTCTCAGTCTGTCTCAGTCACTGCACATTACCTTCCCCTTACATGCAACATTGTATGCAGCTGGGTTTTGATTCTTTCCTTCACTGGACTCTCAGCTGCCTATGGGTAGGGGCTGTGCCTGTTTTATTCAGACTTTATCCCCAACAAGAAAATATTTGGCTCACAGAAAGAACTTCTGGTGGAAGGAACGAATGAGGTACATGGGATAGTAGGAAGGACATAACTTTGTATAGTTAGATGAACAGTAATTTCCCTAACATATGGCATGAAGGGAGCCATTACTGCCACAATTTCATGGATTCTATTTTTTCAAATGTTTTGTTTTGAGGGTGGGGTTAAATCTCTGCTCCATACAGGAAAGAATGGATGGATTCGGCTCTAAGGTCTGATCTCCTCTAAGGTCTGAGGGCAGACGTGTGGCAGCAGTAAAGGAGCCGTCCTATTTGGTGGTCCGAGAGGGTCCTCACTGTTGAGTAAGAATCGGCTCTGCAGTGTTTGCTTCGTGCCTGGACCACTCCACTGTCAACCAATGGAAATTCCAAAGCACAAACACCTCCATTTTCATAGAAGAGAAATATATACATATAAACTATAGTAGAAAAAGGAAACTCTGAAGCATCAGATTTAGTTCCTGTGGTGCATCCGAGGCAAGTCTGAGACCCAACCAGCTCCTCCCTTATGACAGAATCATTTCCTGATAACAACGGGAGCCAAGCCAGTCACCATGCCAACAATGGTGGTTCCAGTCCATTTTGCTGGCACTCCAGATGGTGAGGTCAGCACAGCACCATAATTCTCCTGATCCCAGAAAGAGGTTGTCTCCCCGGAGTGGCTTCTTTTGTCCTGGAGCCATTTTTCCAGGGATTCTTGACCCACGGGCACCAGACATTGCTGAGCTCCAACGGTCCCCCTTCCCTCTGAAATCTGTATTTTCACCCAAGGGGGTAGGTGTGGGGCTATCACGGTTTTGCCCTGGTCTCACTCAGTCCAGCTACAGATAGGACGATGTGACCAGGGGTTGAAGGGATGTCAGGTTACCTCATGTGCTATTGTGAGACTTCCTCTCTCTGCCAGGCCGCTGTTTTGTGACTGTTCAACCCTTGCTCTGTAATAAGTAGGTTTGCTACTTCTGCGGATGGAGCTGCAAAGGCAGTCGCCCCCTCTCTGCGACCCAGACCTCCCTCCCCACCCGTACATCACCCTGCAGGCTGCCTGCCTGGCAAAGGCGGGGGGCAGGATGCACGGTGTAATAAATTCTATCCACCGCTGAGCGGAGGGATAACAGATGGATAGGTTTCCTCTTGCAATTTCTACTTCACTTGGTTTGAGTATAAAATAGCAGAAGGGTGGTTTCTTCTTGTGCAATTTTCAAACAGATGAAGCCAGAGGGAGGGTTTGTTAGGTTGGGAGGAAAGTGAGGGCCTTCACTGTCCTTCGGAGAGAGCCAAATGAGCAGGACGCCCTGAGAGCTTTGCGAACAAGTCGGGCTTTGTTCCTGCTAGCTAGGAGCTGGCTCCTCCATCCAAAGCTGCCTGCTCATCCCACCAGGCATGGCAGAGGAAACGATCTCACTGAGGCCAGCCAGTCTGTTGTTCATGTTGTTATAGTGTTATGGTGATTGCAGTACAAATTCTCAGGGTGAAGAAAGGTATAATGACAGATTGTGTGATTATACCCATACTTATAATTAAGCTGTTACAATACAGACAAGAGCCTGCTCTCTAATGTCACCAACAGAAACCTCTTTGCTTGGAAAGGAAAGTGACTCACTCTGGCAATTAGGAGGAGTTCCCTGCAGGACTTCATTTTCAAACCTTATGAACATGCCAGTGGGAAGAAGTGCAGCTCCCTGAATTACAGGGAAAAGTACAGACAGCCAGGAGCAGCCACCTGATCTCCAGGTACAGGACGCCTGACTGGTTAGAGAAGGAGTTATTACCGTCACAAATAGCCTCTGTGCAGTGCATGGAGGATGCGGCTCCTGCAGAGAACTTTATCACAGAGTTTATATGGGACTCTGTGGGACAAGTATCCGTGTTTCCATTCCAGGGCTCAGAGAAGAGAGGAAAAAGAGGGCGTGAGGAATGGATGGAGAAAGAGAGACAGGGATGGGAGTGAAGAGAGGTACGGAGGCACTGACAGAAAGAAAATGCACCCAGCAGGCAACGGAGCAGGTTGGTGTCCAGCTGCGACTCCTGGCCACCTGCCAGCATGGTCATTTCCACTAGTTGTTACTTGCCTGGTGGTGAAATGTGTGGTTTCATCCTCAAAAACCCAGAAAGGTCTTTGTACTAACTTTAAACCCTTTTCATTTCAAAGCCTTGCTTTTCTTTCATCTTTCTTTCTTTTTTATATCTTTTTATTTTATCACTTCTGTGCATTACTAGTTCTCATCCTAGTGACTAGGTCATTACTAGGTCTCTTTCCTTTTCCCTGACAGGTTACTGCTGCCAGGGACGCTGTTTCTCCTACTTGCACATTTGTGCATTGCACGAGTTTCCATCTAGATGCCCTTTGACTCATGTGGGCTTTGTACACAGAGCACCTTATTCTCTGGTGTGATGTGAACTTGGGGTCCTCTTGGAAGACTTTCTCAAGAGGGAAGTGTCGGTGTGAGGAAATTGTTGGGGTGCCCTTTGGGCTTCTTGAGCTCTGTGTATTCTCTCTGTGTGTGCTGCTTTTTTAAATCTACAAACCCCAGGTCATTCCTACTCACCCTGGGGGGCATCCTGAAGACTAATCAGTTAATTTCATTTATGAAATATCTTAAAGGTATGAGGTGTGACATGACTGGTAAAGATTAACACTATCGTATTCTTGTGGAGGGACTCATCTTGATTTACTTCCATAAACTCAGAGAATATAGGATTAATAAATATTTCCAATGTTTTAAAAAAGATACATTTTGTTTAGTGGGTGAAAGAAAGCACTGACATCAGAGCTGGTCTTAGATATGCCACACTCTTGTCACTGGGTGTTCAGCTGGTGGCTCTGAACTGGGAGGCCCACTGCCTAGCATCTGTTCATGTTGGCTAAGATGACAGTGGTAGCATCTTGTCATCTTCTCCATGAGATGTTGGCTGAAACAGTAGATAAATTAGCCCATGGAGGGGAGGTTGATGGGGAAAACTAAGAAGGAGCAAGTAGGGGTCTGTTTGTCACTGTGTCCCTGAGCTCCTGGAGGGGGCATTGCCAGTCCAGGGTTCTCATTTTTCTTGTGACAGTTGCTTCTCCTTTGGAAAAGTCACTTCTTCCACCCTTTGACTGGTTTGGAAAGTCCTGTGACCCCCCTAAAGCAGTTAGCTCATCCTGCCTCCTTTACCAAAGTGACTCGTTCAGAGGTGACCGCAGAACGCGAGTAGCTCCAACCCCAGAAAGTCCCAGTGCTAATTTTGAAACTGTAGCAGTAGAAAATCTCATCAGGTGCAAGGCACAGGTGAGGCCTGTGCCATCGGTAGGAAATTATGTAAGTGTGGTCACCCTCCAGTGAAGGACCTAATGGAGCACGTGGTCCCAATATGCATTCATTTAAACCCTGCGTCCAGCCTTGCCTGGTGTTCAGTCACACCAGTCAATACTTTCCTGTCTTAAAAACAAAATTTAAACTGGTACTGAGTTGGGGTTTTGGTTTTTGGAAATTGAGTCTTAGCTACTACTGTAATTCTCATCAATCTTTCCCTTGGACATTCCCTTTCAATTTAGAATGTGTAGGTGTTTGGGCCACCTCCCACCAGGACCCTTTACAAGGTCCTTTCCCTGTGAAGGACCATCCATTCAGGGAGTGAGTCCTCACCATTCACCCAGGATGTGCAAGGTGCCAGAAGAATTGCACAGATAGAGATGTGATTCTGTTTTCAAAATGTTACTAATTTGAGGTTTCTGTGCATTCTGTGCATAATAATGTTTATTAAATGCACCCACAATAATTTATTTAGATTTTTCAAAAGAATGACTATGAATATTTGGGAAAAGGCTTGTGGAAAGCTCTGGAAACTGAATGAAGACTTGTCCGTTCTGAGGAAACAGAAGATCGGAGAAGAACATCTAGCTCGGGGGTGCAGTGTGGGCAAGGGGGATCTTGGACAGGGAATGCTGGCCGATGAAGTATAGAGCACAAGCACCCTGAAAGCCAGTTAGGAGAAACAGGAATATTAATTTGGCTGATTACGGGTGGCTCGTGTTGCCAGCACTGAGAGTTGGATTTTGTCCCTGAACAGTAGGGATCCATGGAGTCTTATTGGCAGATGACTGAAAGATGATTATAGCTGTGTGTTCATGGGTGGGGGAGAAAGATGATAGGGAACAGGCTGCTTTTGTAATAGTTCAGGCAAGAGATAACAAGAGCCTCAATTGCTTGTCAAAATGGTAGATAGGGACTGAAGAAAAGGCTGGAACGAACAGAAAAATATTGTGAGAGTTGATAGCATGGGTTCTAGAAACTGATTGAGTGTGGAAACAAGGGTTTTCAGTGCGATTTTTTGAGGGAGGTGTGGAAAGATAACATGTATGAACAGACTTCGGGAGTGGAGGAGGAAACACAGTAGGGGTGAGGTAGCTGTGCCCCAGGACCCCCTCCCTGTATGATGCTGGGTCAGGGTCGGCCGTAGAACATGTACCGTAGGCCCCTGGGAGAGGAAGAGGAGCCGAGCCATGGAGTCAGTGCTCGGATGTTCCTTGAGAAGTAGCAGGAGCTGTGAGAGCTACGTGTGTCCTTACAGACCTGCTGTTCTGAGGGACCTTCCTAAGCACACACCTGCTGAGCCCTGTCAGATCTCCTGCGGCTTCCCCAAGTCCCAGGGCAGGGATGAAGGCAGCTGAGGGAGGACCAGCAGGTGACTCAGGGAGGCTGTTGGCGGCAGCAGATGAGCCTGCATCCACCCCAACAGGAGCCACAGCAGACCGCTGCTTGTCAGGGTGCTCTCCTTGCTCGGGATGATTTGCTCACTCACCCATGGTGGGGCCTTTGGGCGGTGTGTCCCATTATTTTGCCCTATGCTTCGCCCTTCTTCTCCTTGTCTGCGTGTAGCTTTCTTTTCCAGTTGGCAACATGGTTGATCCCTACAAATTGGAAGCAGCTTACCAGGGACAGAAACAGCAGGTCAGCAGGGATTCCGCATCAGTCCCCAGGCATCAGGAAAGGTTGGATCCCTGTGTAAGTTACGTCCTACCTGTCTGGGTTGGTTCTGCTCCTCTGAATGAACTCTAGATGATCCAGCTGGGTCAGGAGCTCTGCACCCATTGTCCACCATACCTGTGGGACTTGAGAAGTTGGCGGCACCTTTAAGTGGAAATATATATGGCGGGCAGCTGAACCAGTGGGTGTGGATACTGAGAATATAGTGCAGATTGGAGGGAGAAGCCACTTTTCCATGCAGATGATAATCGTACCTGGGATGGTGATAAAGTCAGGCAGATGGAATCTAGACAAGAAGAGAAAACCAAGTACAAGATTTTGAACAGTGCCAGGAAAAGGCCAGGTGGGACCAAAGAGAGTTTATAAAAGCCAGATAAGAAGAGTCTCAGGAGGAGGTGATTATGCAAAATTATACCATGGGGAATAGTGTTTCTCTTTTTCCTATTGCTGGACTTAGTTAGATAGATTAAATCGTGGACATCATTTAGTTTTGCCCTTATTTTACAGGTTAAATAGTGGAGGCTCTTGGAAACTAATTTAAGTCCAGGGGACTATTGGAGGCAAAACTAGAGAGAAAACCCAGTTCTCCTGGCTTGTGTTTGAAAGACCTTGCCTTTATGCTGTTCTTCCTCCCCATGTTTATGGTGCTGCTTGAATCAATGAGACAGTATTGAAAAATATTGAGTCCCCAGGAGAAAAGATTTAATGAGAATGCTGACACAAATTTCAATATTACTCTGTCTCTGAGGTACACAAAACACTTCACATAGATACTATTTCTCAAAAAAGCCATCTTTTATGAGGTATCAAATATTTTTATTATTCAGCTTTTACAAACAGAGAAACTGAGTCGTACTGGGGTAACTTTGTGCAATAATTACAATGCCTTTTCAAGACATGTGCACATGCTTTTCCCAGTGAGGTTACCTGAGTGTCACCTAGATTTCCAAGCTTGACAGTTATTTTTGAAAGAAGAAGACTCCCTGGTCCACCTCTCTACAATCATAGTGGTAAGTGAGTGACTTGTTGAGCCTGTTTTATTGCCATACACTTAAAATTCATGGGCAGCCTTCGTATTTTCCTGCACTGATGCACACTGGAAGCCTAGTAGGTATTCAGGGAATGTATTCTCAGGGTTTTGTGTTTTCCCCTGTTTGTGATCTTCACAAATGGGAACAGGAGTGAACCCCACGTCCTCTCCAGCAGTAGCTGCCACCCCGTCTGACACCAGCGCATGGAATGCCATCAGGCAGCAGGTCACCCAGGTGGCTTTCATCTCTGTCGTAACGGTTTGAATGTTTGGTGGTCGTATATCCAGGTAAAACGAGACCTGCAGGAGCAGATCAGGCTTGGAGGATTTGTTCTACACCAGAACAAGATAGAGAATGAATCGAGCCATTTACCTCGTTCCTAAAGGCCACATTTATGCCTCCCAAGTGTCTTTCATATTTATCAGTCTGCTTGGGAGCATCCTAGCTCAGACTATAAGTAAGTGCCATCGACCAAATGGCTTGTAAACAATACAAAATTGTTTCTCATGGTCTGGAGGCTGGAAATCTGAGAGTGGAATAGGGACCCGCTTCCACATTCCAGACGGCCAAGCATCTCATTGTGTCAGCACATAGTGGAAAAGGGGCTTCTTTATATTGTCCTGTTCACCAGGGCTCTACCCGAATTATCTAACGGCTGCCCAAAGACCCCTCATCCTAACACCATCCCATCCGAAGTTAGATCAACATAGGGGCTTAAAGGGGGATAACAGGTTTTAATTTCCTGCTATTCACCAGGTACTTGGTTACATTGCCAGGTTCCAGACACGAGACACTTATGGTTTCCACTGCTAGCTTCTCGCTGTAGGTACAGTATCTACTGATCTATGTAGCTAGCTTGCCGAAGAGAGAAGGCTTGGCAGTTTACTGAACACAAATGTTTATTAAGGAGTGTGTACCAAAGATCAGTCAGCAGGAGGAAGTGGCACAGAGGCCTTTTTGTCTCAAGCAGGGCTGCCTCTCAGCCTTCACGGACAGGAAGCCCATTGGCAAAGGAATGGATTTCCTTTCCCTCTCACAGGTGGTTGCTGCTCCTAGACGTGTGTGGCACAGCCTGGGCCCAGCCCCGCAGAGTAGCTGCCGGGGGCTGTGGGTCACAGGAGGACAGAAATCTACCCTGACTGTCCCATGCCTTCCTCTCCCTCCCACCTTTTGTGCCTTTTGTGATTCTTGCCAGTGGCGTTTTCAAAAGCAAGAATCCTGCTTCCTTTGGCCACTTGGAGAGTGTCAGTATATTTGATGTCTGGGACATCAAACAAATGCTTGCGCTCACAGTGCAGAGATAATCTCAGACAAAAGATGACGATGGCCATGTGGAGAATACCAAAGAGACAGGGTCAGGAAATCACCGGTCGAGTCACAGAAGAGGCTGTTTTACACACCCGGTTCACCCGTGACAGGAGGCTGGTAGCTGGCAGAGATGTGCTTAGAGCTCCCTGACTCTGGACCCCGGCTAGTGACTGCCCAGCTGCCACCTCTGCCCAGGTGCTTTTAGCTGGACCCCTCTTGCTGCTTTCGGCAGAATCTGAACGGTCTTGTAGGTGTTCCTAAACACAGGCTTGGCCATCCAATGGTAAACAAAGAAATGCACCCCCGCTTCCAAGGGCGAGACTAACCTTTGTATGGAAACACCAGGCCTGCCTCCTCCCAGCCAGGCTGCTGAGCGTCTGGGGAAGCAGAATCCAGTGGGTTCCATGCCCTCTTGCCCCCGTGTTCCCAGGCACTCCAGGGATAGCAAGAGTCAGATGGAACGGGGGGAATTTCCTCTGCTCTTCGGAACCTGGCTTCTGGCCACTCCTTTCTGCTCCTCTCTGTGTGTCCCTCCTCTCTCTGTGAGGCTATGAGAGGAAGGGGTGAATTAATTGGAAGAGGAGAGAGGAAATAGCAGGGCCGCAGAAAACTGCAAATCAAAGGAGTCTGTCTCCGCAGCAGGCTCAGAGGGAGCCGTGTTCCCAATAGCAGCTCAGATTCACCTTGTGTGAAGGAAAGGAGGTGTTTTAATGGCTCTGCAGAAAGAGGGGAGAAAGCGCCAGAGGGATAGAAAATAAAATGAGAGAGAGAGAGACAGACAGACAGACAGAGACAGAGACAGGGACAGAGACAGAGAGATAGAGGGAGACAGAGAGAGGTGCTAATCCAAATGTCCATGCACAGACACAGGAGGAGAGCCTGCTGGCTGACAGGGTGATTTATTGGATTCTTCCAGTTAATCACTGCCGGCCTGTGGCCAAACGGATCTCCAGCAAAGCTGAAAGGCAGCCGAGGGAAGCAGGCTTATAAGCATAAAGCCGCATAATGGTGTTCAATGAAGTGTGAGACTTTTAGTTCAGTCTCGCTGAGCCGGCCGCACCGCCGGAATGTCAAAGAGGGATTGTGGGTGGAAAAATTATGGATTTAAACTGCTAGCTGTAAATGAGGTCAATATGTCTGGTTCATAAACAGTCCGAGCCTATTCCAAGAATGCAGTGAGGGGGAAAATTAGCGTGAAGCCAACACTGTAGACAAACCTCATTGAGATATAATTGCAGCTATAAATACAAGCGAAAAGCTTACCGAGTGCAATAAAATACAGACACGCTTTTTTATTCCCCCTTCTCCTTCCTTCTTTGAATCTATGCATTTGTTAAGGGCTGTGCATCCCTAATGCCCCTTTCATCTCGCCCTCCCTCTCCCAGTGACACCCAGTGTTGCAATTAACTGACTGTTCTTGATCTCCCATTCCATTTCATTCAGGCGAGATTGGAAAAAATCAAAAGAGCACATCTAAAGCATTTTCTTCCCTTTTGCTTTTCTATTTGAATCAGGTTGAAATGTGTGAAAAAAAAAAAAGCTGCACATACTTTTTTATGAAGGGGGAAAAATCCAAGTAAAAAGGCTTTTTAAACTAATACATCTGTTAGATCATTTGAATCGCAATTTAATGAAGGGACTTCAAAGGCACCCTCCGGAGCCTGTGGTGGGGATCCTTTCGAGGGCTACCTGGTTTTGCCTCATGAAACACTGACTCAAAATTAATATATTTTTCATTTTCTTCTTTTTTCTAAATTCCAAAGACTCTCATTACTTTATTTTGTTCTCAAGCTCAAAGGACAGAGGACAGATATTAGCAAACTTGCTTTGCCTAGTTTAAAAGCCAATACAGTAATAAATTGAAGTCTAATAGCTCTGGTCAGGCTGTCTTTCCCCCTAAACCAATTGATTTAAATGGCAGTAATTTGGCCAGTGAGGCTAGGCCTGTTTAAATTAAACCCATTAATATAATAGCACAAGTCCCGAATGAAATCCATCTGTAGGAAAGGCTGCACCGGTCACTAGTTTCATAACTGCCCAGGGATGTCCTGAAACGCCCGCAATTGTGCAAATAAAAATTACAGATTACAGCCAAGACCCTCAAAGGCAAGGGGAGGGGGAGAGAGAAAGAGAGTGAGAAACTGAGAGAGAGAGAGAGATGAATAAACGGGCATGAGCACATGCTTTCAAGGCAAGTGAGAAAATGACCTGACGATTTCAAGGAAAATGGCCTGGGTTATTAGGAGCAGTGAAAGGTTAATTGTACTAATAACAAAAGCAGTGCTTCCACAGGAGAAGTCTGGGGAACCCTTCTTTCTTCCTCCCCCATCCAGTGAAGAGATAGTTTTCTCTTTAACTGTTCTGCCCAGACTTCATGGAAGCTCCCCAAACCAAAATTAATTGTGTCAGCGTGGAGAGTGTGGTCCTTGTAGGGAATGGGGAGGTGTATGTGTGCACTATCTATTTCTGCCTTGGCTTTCTTGATAATGTGTGTGCTGTGTGCACAGCTGGTTCATAGAGCACGTCCCATGTTGGATTGCACTGGGGTACCCAAGCAAGTGAGTTAGAAATGCAGCTGCCAGTTTCGTCACTGAGTCTGAGGCAGTGTTTAAACCTGAGCAATTCTCTGCCATCTGTTCAAAGGAAAGAGAATGCTTCCCAGCCAGACCACAGAGGGCTCCAGCTGTGGGGCTGGGCTCTGGGGACCTCAGCCTTTATGTGTATTTGAAGAGTAGCAGTAAGACAATGATGCACATGCTCACAGGTGACTGATGAAAGAAGCTGAATTACTTTACAGGCCTAAGAGCACCCTACCACGTCAGAAGCCAGTAGGAAGTGGCATGGGTTTAACAGGGACTTAGTGATTAGTATCAGATGTTCCAGGGTCTAGCTCATCTTGTAGCAGCTGGGTAGTCATGGATAAACACTTTCATTTGAGTTTGGTCCCAGTGATTTTCTAAAGAAAAACCAAAAAACAACAACAACAACAAAAAAAAAAAAAAAAACAAAACTTGTTCTACATCCTTCACAGATGGCTACTACGATCAAATGAAAGTCTATTGAAGAGTGCTTGGTAATCTTTAATTCTTGCATAAACCATAAAACTTATTTAAGGTAGCAATAGTACTACTTATTAGACTTACCATCAAGACAGTAACTAGTGACTATTTTGAGTTATATAATTTTACGGCATATATTTCATATTATGTACATCTTATACATGTGAATCAATAACAGAAAATTGGACAGTTGGGTTCAATCTTTATTGGATACTTGCTATGTTTGGGACACCATGATGGGGTTTTCCCATGAGCTAGTTCATTTATTTCTCATGTCACTGTGAGGTAAATATATTTTTCTCCATTTTATAGGTGAGGAAACTTAATCTTTCTTGTACCTCAGTTTTAATACCCTTTGGGGACCCACAATGATTTCACCAGATACCTTTACACCAGTATGTGTGCTTAGGTTAGCCCAGTGGATCCAGAAGCTAAACGCAAGTCGCATTAGTCCACTTTACATTATTATAATGAAATATCTGCCCAAGACTGCTTTATAGAGAAAAGGTTTGTTCTGCTCACGGTTCTTGAGATCCATCGGCTTCTTTTTAATTTTTTTTTTTTATTTTTAAGAGAATAAAACCAAACACAACAAACCAGAATAAAGTCAATCAAAACAAAACAGTGCAAGCAATACAGAACTTCAAAGCAAGATAACAGGAAATCATCAACGGCTACCATAATGCCTCTTGTTATCTTCAGAATAGTTGCTCATACCATCAGAATTAAGAAAATCAAATAAAATAGAGCAGAATAAAACCAATCAAAATTAATCAGTGAAAGTGATACACTGACTTCAAACAAGATAATAGGAAGTCAACAATGCCTACCATAATATATCTTGTTATCTTCAAAATACCTGCCCATACCATCAGATATAGTAAAATCAAACCAAACAAAACATAATAAAACCAATTGAAACTATATTCAACTATAGCAGAGAAAGAGATATTGTGTTAGCTACTGTTAATGTCTGGTTGTCTTAATGTAAAGTACTGTGTTGCCTATGTTGTCCTGTTCTGATCTGCTCTGTTCTGCCATCTTTTGTTTTATTCTCTTTAAAATAAAAAAAAAACAATCAAAACAAAACAATGAAAATGACACAGGACTTTAAAACAAAATAATAAGGAATTAACAATGGCTACCACCCTCCCTTTTTAGAGGTGCCTCCTCTTTCACGTTCATAATCTCTATTGTACCTTGTGGATCCCACTAACTTCTTCAGTTTTTTTATACTAGGAGACAACAAGATGTTCACCTATGTGAGTCTGAATCATTTCACCCAAGAGCATGATTACAAGTTGTATGCATTTACCTATAAAGACCTTGTGATTATTATACTTTTCATAGCTGAGTAGCTTCCCGTTGTATAAAATGCTATGTCTTTCTTACTCATTCTGCAGTTGATGGGAAATACTCCTGCTTTTTTCATGTTCCCTATCACACGGAGCATTGTTTTCTCTCCTTTGACTTTCAATCTATTAATTTCCTTTTGAGTTAATATGCTTCTTGTATCCTACATCTGGATGGATCTTGTTTCTTGATCCACTCTGCCTGTGTTTCTTTTTATTGGTGAATTGAGGTCATCTACATTAATGGCTATGGCCAGCATGCTTCCTGCCTTTGGCTCCCTACGTTTCCCCTTCATTCAATCTGTGCCACACAGTGATCCCACTTTGCCGCTGTTCCTGGGACCATGGTCATTTTTATCTCTTTCTAGAATGTCCTTCGGTACTCTCTGTAGGATTGGTTTAATGGTCATGAATTCCTTTTGATACACTTTGTCACAGAAGTATCTTATTTCTCCACTAATTTTAAAAGAGAGTTTTTCAGGGTACATCAATCTGATTTGGAAGTTGTTTTCTTTCAGGTCTTGAAATACTTCACTCCAAGCTCTTCTCAACTCTACAGTTTGTGTTGAGAAGTCTGTCATGATTCTGATGGGTTTTTCCTTATAGGTGATCTGTTTCTTTTTTCTAACAGCTTTTAATATTCTGTTTTTGTGCTGAGTTTCTGGGATCTTGATTATTATATGTCTATGTATAGATTTATTTTGATTATAGTTAGTTGGAGTCTATGTACCTCACTTATCTGTATGTCAGGTCTTCTCCCCATAGTTGGGAAGTTCTCTGCTATTACTTCTGTAAATAGTCTCTTTATGTCATTTGTGTTGACTCCTGCTTTTTGGCTGACACATATCATTCTTAAATTATTTTTCTTTGTGTTATCTTGCAGTAGTTTAATTGTTATTTCCTGCTTCCTTGTTATTTTTAAGATATCTTTTCCTTTGTGACTGCTAGTTGCCATCCTATCTTCAAGGTCTGAAACTCTGTCTTTAGTTTCTTTCAAGCAGTTTTGACAGCTTTCAATGGAGTTTTTAATTTCTTGAATATCTCTTTAAGTCAGTTTCATGCATTCTAATTCTTCTCTATATGGTCCATTCAAGATTTTCCCCATTTTCCTATGCTCCTCTTTTTTTCTTTTTTTTTTTAACTTTTTTTTTTTTTATCAGTACCAGGGATCGAACTCATGACCTCGCGCTTGCTAGGCAGGTGCTTAAGCCACTGAGCTAAATCCCCGGCCCACTCCTCTTTTCTTCTATCTATGTCTTCTTTATATCTGCTCAGCAACCCTTTTATTATGTTTGTCATTTCTTCTTTTACCTGAGATACTATTTCTCATCTGCTTTCTTTTACAGCCTCAAGAAGTAGTTTCTTTACTTCAGTTGCCATCATGCCAGAAATTTCAGGTGTGAAACTTCTGTCCATGTCTCCGGGACTTTTTCTGTTTGATCTGGAGGCTCGCTACTTCTCCCTGCCTTGCTGGCTACCCGCGGGAGAGCCCTAATGGCAGTATGTGGAGGCTGGGCTTGCCACTTCTCCCCCACCCTCTTTTATTGTTTTTAATGGCAATATTCAGGGCTCACACAAAACTTTTTATTTGACAGTTCTGTATTCAGCCCTCAGTAATAATTACTGTGTTAGCCTACATGAAAGAAAGGATTTGAATAAGCATTGATCTGCTTCTGCTAAACTTTTTGTGTTGTTCTGCACTTTACACAGATGCATGTGCACTGGACACACATGAGTCTCTGAGCAGGAAAAAGTAGATTCCTGGACAGCTTCTGGGATTTGGTTCTAAAAGAGTGAATGAAACAACAGGATACCCTCAGAGCTCCCTACAAAGATCTTTGTTTCTGAAAAGATAATGTAGTCTCTTAGTATGGATGGGATGAGGCTAGACTACAAAGCAGAAAAGTTGGGCAACAGTTCCTCTCACACCCACCATGCTCAGGAGGCAGGCATCCCCCAGTGAGAGACCGCGGAAAGAGCCAGTCACCATTCATATGTCAAGGCACTTTTTAGGGAAGCATCTCTAACAGAGTTTTGGGCTCACATATGCTCAGGTTGATTGATCTTAGCTCAATCGGCACAGAAAATTAAATACATTAAAAAGGAGACACATCATTCTTTTCTATGTTACACAGTAGTCCGTTCTTCTGTTATTCACATTTATGTATGTGGCTGATACACCTATCTCATGAACTGAGCAATAAATCTGGACACTTAAAGAGAGAAAAATCAAAAAGCTTGAAAGTTCAATACTCAGAATCTTTTTGAGGTTCAAATTATGCTTGAAGATACAAGAAATAATTTTAGGTTTGCCAAACACAAATGAATTATAAGGAGTCATGCAATTAATGGAGACTCAGTTCCAGCTGTGGCCCAGTATCGCCCGTCTCATCACTGTCCTCAGAGTAACCCTGAAAGCTTCTTCGCATCCCTTTGACTCTGTGCTTCCCGCATCTAAATTTCGGGACTATTGTCAAAGGATATTGTGTTACCACATTGCCACTTCCCTTGTGTGTCACCATTGATGAACGAACATTGCACCAGCATCCCTGAGAGCAATGAGAAGAACAAAGAGAAAGAACAGAAAGAAAGATGGCTAACAAGGCAACACCCATAGCAGCAACAACAACGAAACCCAATGTGATGGAGTAGCAAGGACAGTGAGAAAAATTAAAGGGGATCTGGACATAGAAATGAAAAATCGTGCCGGTTTGTTCAGGATGGTTCAGAGGTGCCCTCTCTGGTGAGGGGACATTTGAACAGACCAGAATGAAGCAAATGAGCTAGGTTGGAAACAGTATTTTAGGAAGAAGGACCACCAAGTGAAACATCCATGAGGAATGCTTGTGCTTGCCGGTTTAGCAGTTTCAAGTTACATTTCTTTCTCTAAGCCTATATTTTCTTAATTACCCAGTACAGTCCATATGAACTTTGCATGTTTTAGCATATGATGTTCTCTTATACCTGAATCTGTGTGTGCAATCCCAGGTACATAGGAAGACCTCCTAAGGGAAAAGACAGAGATCACACTCTTCTCCTTACCCATCAGTTTTCCTGGCAAGAAATCACCTAGCAGGGATGAACTCACTTGTCTGAGAATGGCCATCTCTCTGGAGAACAGAGCCATTGTGCTCCCATCTCTTCTCTGCAGCCAGCTACATGTAGCTTATTATGGAAGATTTTAATTCCTTTTGTGAGCTTTCCTCAGGGGTAGATGGTCCACTACAGAGCCACTACAGGAATTCAAAAGCCACAGAGAGCCTTAGTTTACAGCCATCCTTGCCACTATAAAGATGTGAGCTGTGCCACTGAAGTGTCATGGAAATATCTTCTAAATAGGACTGATGCAGAAAGCTTCACAAAGATTTTGGGACATTTCCACCACCTACAAACCACTGTCTCTACGAAAGGAGTCTCTGGGTGTTGAGACCCTCTGCCTGCTAAAGTTCACGAACCTCAATCACAACTTCAGCAAAAGCACTAAGCCAAAATCTTGGGAAGACGAGCATGCAGGGGTGGCTGAAATAGCAAAGACCTAGTTAGATTCTGGACTAACTTTCTCTTTCTGAATAACAAAAAGACAGAAATATGCTTATGCCGACCTTCTAGTGAGACTTTCCTTAAATGTTTGTTATGCTTTGCCTTAAACTTCTAACATCAGAGGCAGAATCAACATATATAAATATTTGCTTGGAAAATCATGCTTGCTTACAAAGATACCAATGAACAATAGCTTATGAATTTATACTCCCAATGCAATTCCCTGAGAGTCTTTTTTTTTAATTGTCAAAAGAATACTTACCATGAGAGCTCTCAGAATGGATTTACAGCAGCAGTGCTGTCATCCGTGGGCAGTGTTGTCCACCGCATCTCTAGGTATTCATTTTGCATAATGGAAATATTATTCATGTGACTCAGCCTCTGTTCCCCTTTACCACGACTCCTGCAACCACCATTCTTCTTTTGCTTCTCTCATGCTATGGTCTGACTGTGCCTCCAAAATTCAGGCATTAGAAATTGCACCGAAATCCAGCAGTGGTGGGAGGTGGGATCTTTTGGAGGTGCAAATAATAATAACTTAATTTATTGCTTTCCTATCCTTCTTCTTTTTATTTCTCTCTCTTGTCTAATTGTTCTGGCTAATGTTTCCAGAATTATAGTGAATAGAACAGTGATATTGAATATCCTTGTCTTGTTCCTGATTTTAGGTTGAACGCTTTCAGGTTTTGTCCATTTAGTAAGATGTTGACTCTTGGTTTATCATATTAAAAAGCTGAGATTTCCTCTCACTCCAGGAAGAGTGGTCATGATCAAGAATCAACCAATAACAAATGCTGGAGAAGCTGTAGAGAAAAAGGTACTCTTTTCCTCTGTTGGTGGGAATGTAGGCTGGTGCAACCACTATGGATATCAGTCTGGAGGTTCCTCAAAAATCTAGGATTAGAGGTCCCATTTGACCTAGCTCTCTGACTTCTGGCCATTTTCCCAGAAGAATTGAAAACATCATACCACAGTGATATACCACCATTTTTATAGCAACACAACATGGGTGATATACCACTTATATTTATAGCAGCACAATTCATAATAGCCAAATATTGGAAATAGCTCAAATGCTTATTAACTGAAGAATGGATATAAAAAAATATGATATTTTTGAGAGAAAAAAGCCACACCAGCCAAGCAAGCCCAGTCTGGGAACCAGTGCCATGCATGGGCCACCGCCAAACTGGAACAAACAGACCCCGACATCTTCCAGCATGCAGGCTGGCAAAAAAGAAATACCAATCTCCCATCCCCCACCTTGCCATAAATGACAGGTTTATCCAGAGAAACACAGGTTGCAATGTTAGCTATGGAGGTGAAATGCAATTGAATGCCTGTGGTACTTTGGTGTTTCACTAACACTGCAGGTCTAGGGCCAGGGGTCTGATCATAGGTTCAGAGGATAGCAGTACACAGTGTGGCATCCGGGGTGGGGGGGGATCTCCTTCTGAGGGTGGCAGCCATTGTTGATTCCCTGTTGTCTTGTTTTGGAAGTCTTATATTGTTTCCATTGTTGGGTTGGGTTTTATTCTCTTTTGTTTTGTCTGATTATGTCAAATCTAATGGAGCAGCTATTTCAAAGATAGCAAGATATATTGTGGTAGCAATTTTGGATTTACTATTGGCTTGTTTTCAAATCCTTTATTGCATTCATTGTCTTGTTTTTGTTGTTTCTATTATATTCTGTTCTGTTTGATTTTTACTATGTCTGAAGTTATCTGCAGGTATTTTGAAGACATCAAAAGGCATTATGGTAACTACTGTTGATTTTGTAATGTTTTGAAGCCCTATATCTTTTACACTGGTATGTTTTGGTTGGTTTTATTCTGTTTTATCCTCTTTGAAATAAAAGAAATGAAAAGATATATATATATATATATATATATATATATATATATATATATATATATATATATGGTATTTTTATACAATGGAGTACTGCTCAACTACAAAGAAGGAACACATCAAGGATTTTATAGGTAAATGAATGAGATTGAGACCATACTCATAAGTGAAATAAATCAGACTCACATGTGTAAATACCATATTGTTTCCCTAGTGTAAGAAACTGAAGGAATAAATAAGATCCAAAATCTACAATAGAAATTGTGAAAGGATAAGAAACTCTTCAAAGGGGAAAAATAACTAGGATAAGGGAAAGGAGAAAAGAAGACAGGGAAAAGGAAAAGAATAAAAATTTGTTTATGTATACATAAGATGATTACACTAATTCTATTAGTTTTTGGAAAAGAACAGTTAATACTCATATGATTAGATCAATTTTGCATGTCTATATCTGGTAATCTAAGCAACTCTTAACAAAATGAAATATTACAACCATTGTTGAATTCCTATCATATTGTTTTGAAAGCCTAACACAATGAAAAATAATACTGAATAAAATGGCCAATGAGTTAATATTGATACATTTTTATTAAAATTCATAGTTTAAGCTCCACCCTTTGACTTGAACATTCTATACATTTAAAAGGTCTCTAATGAATGTATAACTATACACTATACACTAGTTATATACCATATAGTGTATAACTATACACTATAACTATAACATCACACAGAATGGTTTCCCTGGCCTCCAAATGCACTGTGTTCCACTGATTCATGCCTCCTGTCCCTCTAGACTCCTGGTAATCACTCAGGGTCTTCACGCTTTCTGTAGTTTTACTTTTTCCAGATTAGCACATATTTGGGATCATACAGTATGTGACATGTTTAATAGTGACCTTTTTTCCTAGAAATATACATTTAAGTTTCACCATGTCTGTTGGGGGCCTGCCAGGTTATTTCATTTTAGCACTGAGCAGCATTGCACCAGATGAGTATACCCCAGTTCGTTCAGCCCTGTACTTAACGGAATGCATAGAGTGTGTCCACATTTTGGCAGTTATGGACAAAAAGAAAGCTGGAAGGTCTTCTTTTTCATGCCACATATTTTTTAAGATCCCTTGAGGTTATTCTTTTTCTTTGAATGTGGGTCATATGTCCTTTAGGTCTGTTCACATAGCTGTTTGTGCAGACTGTCTACACTAATGCACATGCTGAGGTTCCGTCTTCTGTGTCTGCTATATTTTATTGTCTTCCAGCGAGCATCTGTGTTGTCCCCAAGTCTCCATCACTGTGAATTGGTCACCATCATCATCTACTCATCTTCTTATGGCTCTGTGTAAGAATTTGTCAAATACACTCAGGAAAGAGCACACACCTGGGTACGCACAGGCTTAATTTGATCAAGTAGCATCAGAGTGCTTTTCAGAAGGGAGAAAACATTTACTTTTCTCTTTGCTGTGAATGAAAATCCTAGGATCCATACATCCTCATGGACCCTTGTGTATTTTATCATTCTGATAGCTGGAAAAAGGGGTTGCGTTGCCTTTTTAATTTGTACTTCTCTGGTTACTAATAAGTATGTGGTCCTTAACATGCTGAGTCTCCTCTTTTCTAAACTGCACTTTTATCTCCCTTTAAAGGTCCCTTTAAGGGGAGCTAGGGAAGTGGCTCAGTGGTAGAGTGCTTGTCTTGTATGCATAAGGCCCTGTGTTCAATCCCCCGCACCGTGGGAAGAAAAAGTCTCTTTAAGGATAAAGTGTCCTTGTGGCCAGTAGTTAAGTCCATGATCGCTGGACTACCTCACTCTCTAGGGCAAGGTAAGACTTTCAGAAATTCATTTCTTCCTGCCACACACAGCAAATCTTTTCACATTTTCCCAATGCCTGGTTATTCCACACCAAAGATAAATGCTAATGGCACTCTGCTGTGCATGACCCACCATGATGCTCAAACCCATTGGTGACAAAACTCCACAGAAATAGTGTAGGTTCAGATGTTACACCATCAATTTTTTTAAAAGAAGCATTTTATCAAGGTAACAGGAGAATATGTACTTAAATCTTAATAATTAGAAATAACAAGCATAGCATGAGCTTCAAAAAGAAATGAAGTTGCTGCTGGATTATGTGCAGGCACCTTTGTCTAATGAAAAACAGACTCTATTACACAGCATGACATGTGTAATATTTATGCCTTTCCAGGGGCTTGTTTGCAGAGTAAATACGCTTCTAGACTTTCCTAGGTGCTCACCCGTTAACATGGCAGGCGAAACAAAAAGAATCATGCGAGCTAGTCTCCACTCCTCACTAGTCTGCTAGCACTGATATTAACTTATGACATCATACACGCCATTTATTGACCTTGGGATGTTTTGTTGTGTGTACTTTGTGTATTTCCTCCTCAAACGTTTCTTCTGATTTAGTGGAATTCAAATGTTCTCAGCTCAGTTCTGTTGTGCCTTATTTATCAGTCAATATCTACTCATTTTGTTTCTTATCTAATTGATAATTTCTATGAAGTTTCTGGAAAAATCTAATGGAAAGGTATTTTCCTATGTAAAAGTGAGGGAAGGAAGAATGTTATTTTTCTTTCTCCTACTCTTATCAAAGTATAATTGACTCAAAATTATATACACTGGAGATGTATGACACAATCACCTAACTATATTTTAAAATGATTACATGATTACTGAACACATCTGTCATTGTATCTAGCTTCCTTTTTGTTTTTTGTGGAAAGAACACTCAAGACGCGTTCTGGCTGGCGTCACTGTCAACACTGCCCATGCTGTCGCTCAGACCTGGCCTTCCTCATCCTGTCCAACTGGAACTTTGTGTCCTTCCACCAGCGTCTCCCTGTTCACCCTCCAGCCCCTGGCACCATCTACTGTTTCTCTCAGTTCAAATTTTTAGAATTCTGCCTTCTACTGAGGTCATATAAATGACTTGTGTTTTTCTCTCGGGATGACTCCGTTTAGCATCCTGTCTTTCAAAGTCACCCACTTTGTGGCAAGTGGCAGGATTTTCTCTTCTTTTGGCTGAATAACATTCCTGTGTCTTGATACACATGTACTCAAAAATATGATGTTTTCTTCACTCATTCATTCATGCGTGGATATTTAGGTTGTTCACATATCTTGACTTTTATGAGTATCTGTACTGCAATGAAAATGGGGCACAGGTATCTCTTTCAGATTCTGACTTTGTTTCCTTTGAATATACACCCAGAAGTGGGATTAGGAGGCTGTATGGTAGTTTTATTTTTGATCATTGTAGGAAATATGTACTGCTTTCTATCATAACTGGATGACCTCCCATTTCTACCAATCATGTACAAGGCTTCCCTGTTCTCAGTGTCCTCACCACCACTTGCTAACTCTCATCTTTCTGATAACTGTCATCCTAATAGGTCTGAGACCTGGCTCACTGTGGTTTTAATTTACATTTCTCTGATGATCCACGATATTCGCATCTTTGTAAATATCTGTTGACAATTTGTATGTCTTTTGGGGGGAAATGTCTTTCAAGTCCTTTGCCTATTTTTTAGTTATTTGTTTTCTTTGCTATGCAGTCCTTTGAAGTTTGAAGCAATTGGGTTTTTGTATTTTTTCTAGTGTTGATTGTAATTTGATCATATCCAAGAAATCATTGCCAAAACCAATGTCAGAGAGTCATGTTCTTTTCTAGTAGTTGTTGAAGACCTTTACATTTAAGTTTGTGGCCATCTCAAGTTAACAGTTTTGCTACTTATGAGAGTCCTATTTTTTCTTTTCCTTCCTTTGCCTTCTCTTCCCTTCCTTTCCTTTCCTTCCTTTCTCTTCCCTTTTTGGTTTCTTTCTTTCTTTCTTTCTTTCTTTCTTTCTTTCTTTCTTTCTTCCTTCCTTCCTTCCTTCCCTTCCTCTTTCTTTCTTTCTTTCTTTCTTTCTTTCTTTCTTTCTTCTTTCTTTCTTTCTTTCTTCTTTTTCTTCTTTCTTTCTTTCATCTTTTTCTTCTTTCTTTCTTTTTCTTCTTTCTTTTTTTGAAGAGCGTATCTTTCCTCTAATGAGTATTTTTGTTACCTTAGTAAAAGGTAAGGTGATAAAAATTAGGAATTGCCTAGTGTGAATTCTAAATGAATATCCTGAATGCCAACTAGAATATGATTTTCTGAACTAAATGAGTGGGGGTTTTTTGTGTGTAGAAGAGGCTTTTAAAAAATACTTGATGATAAAAGGTTATTCAGAGTAATTGAAGTCTCTATTTTAATCTCTTCTTTAGGACCCGTACCATTTTATTAAAGTGCTATTTACATCATCCAGAAGTTTTATGTTCAAGTTTTATGTTGAACAAGGTATGATGTCAGTTAGCAAGGGATCTTAAATACATGTTAGGTGAATAATAAGACAATGTAGGAAATATTCAAATTTGATTTCCTCTTCCCAGGAATATGTGAATTTAGTAGAAGCAGTTTGAAAAAAGTGAAGCAGACAAACAAAGCAAGCCTTGAAAACCTTAAGGTACTAACATTTTCGAGTTTGGAAAGAGGAGAAGTAAGGGAGGGATCTTAAATAAGTGGAGTTAACCAGACATCATGCGAATGATGCCTCATAAGCAATCATCAAATTACCGACTCACAATTTCATTTCATTCCACTCACAAAGGTCATCAAGGGCCTGCTCTGCTTGGCGCTGAGCTGAGATGTTTGTGTAGTTGCCCCTCCTCACAGTTTCCTGAGGAAAATAGATCAAATTGACATAATGGAACACAGACTGAGGTGGGTTCTGTTCATGAGTTATGATCAGTGCTATTGGGAGACACAGATAGGAAATTACTCTTTCTGGGAATACCAGGCGACTTCTTGGAGAAGCTGATATTGGAGTTAGGTCATAGATATGAGGAGTCCCACAAATGGACTAGTAAAAACAGATGGAAGAATAAAAACACCAGGGACCAACCTCAGTATTATATATGACCAATGGAAACAGAAAGGACGTGACAAAATCACCAAGGCCACAAGCTTCAGGACATCTTGCAAAAAAATGAAGATATGACAGGCATATCATTCAACTATGCCACGCCTCCCTTTCACCTTTTCCAAGGGCAGAATCTCTCCTCTTTCATTCTTAGGTTGTCTTGGTATGTGTCTGTGTTGTGACAATCAAGGTTGATTATCTTGGATTAGTTATACTGTTGAGCTTAATTTTCCTTTTGAGCTGTTAACCATTCCACACGTGTGCAAGTTTGTGATTAGTTTTGCTGAAGAGATTTTCTACTTGGGAACGTGGGTAGCTTTTCAATCCTGTTTTTTTTTTGGCAGTATTATGCAGATTTAATAAGAACTCTGGAAATTCAAGAAGACAGAGATGTTAAACCAACATTAAGGTAGCGTTTACTACCTTCTAAGCACTGCAATGGCTTTTTCCTAAGAGATCAGACTTAAAAAAGAGGTGACCTGGCTATCCGTTTAGTTATAAAGCCTGACCTAGCCTTTTGTGACCTCTTCTCCACCTAACTTTATGAAAATAGGAAAAGGGTGTTCTCTACCTTCGCATCTTACCTGAGATGCTAAGTCACCTTATTTTCATGGATAAATGAACACTGCATGCTAAATACTTGTTGACATTTCCATAGCAAGGGTGATACTTCCAATTATTGGGTTCTCCAAAAGGGATTTGGGTAGGGGCACAATGGATTTCTATATACTTCTTGCAAGTACAGCGAATGCATCTGAAAACAATCATAAGAAAACAATAAGAGAGGAGGAGAGATACTTAGGCATGGGAGCCAGGAAAACCGACTCCCAGTCTTAGGTAGATAACTGGATTTTGAGGGTGAACTCCCAAGACCCCTGCATTCTTGTCTGCAGAATAAAAGTAGATTAGATTACTCTCAGACCTTTTCCTTTTTCCTGAACTCTCAAATGGCAGTTTGATGTGAGCAGTGTCGTGTAATCTGATTTTTTGTTTCTGGGTAGAATTCTCATTGGTGACACTAAGTTTTCCCAATATCCCTTCTTTCTTTCTCACTAACAAAGCATTAATGCTTAGTTTGTGGAGAGGCACAGCACCACACCCACACTGGGAGAGGAGGCCTCCTTCCCAACATGCTTTGCGAGCAGGTTTGGCCAAATGACAGTTTTCTAGACAAAAGAACCTGAACAGAAGGACTTCTGAGAAGTCTGAGAAGACTTCTGTTTTTCCCAACAAAAATGAAAGACAATCTTGTGACACCATTCCCTCTCCTCTCTCACTAAAATGAGGACTAAACTGCAGGGGCCACTTGTGACTCGAGGCAGAATCATGTTATGTCAGATGTCCTTGAGTACCCACCAATCTCCAGAATTATCAGACAATATAAATACATCTTTATTGATTTACACTGTTTTCAAAATCATCCTTCTTGAGCTCTTTCTTGAGGGCCTATGTAACAATCCCAGTGAACTGAAAGTAGCCAATTTAGAATGAAGTTGTTAACAAAAAATGTTAAAGATTCAGCTTTTAATACTGGTTGCTGTGTAATCTCGGTAATTGCATCCTTTAAAATACATATTGGAAAAGATGAATATATTTTAAGATATACAAGCACACTTATTTCAAGGTATCTGTCCTGTACTTCTGTTGACCACATGGCCAAGGACAGCTTCAGAGGACAAGGCCGTAAAAGGATGCCTAAGGCAAAGCCTGAAACTGAAAATTTATCCTGTTAGAGTGTCAGTTCTTTTTTTCCTACCATCCATGTTTGGAGTTTTTACTTTTCCACAGGAATATAATACACTGAATCACAACAAGATGTTAGATAATTACTTTCCAGAAACTGCTTCGGTCATAGGAGTACACAGATATAATGGGATTTTGATCTCTATAGGGAATAATTTCATTATTTAATGGCTGAAGAAGAATTTGCTTGAGGATGTCTTTTTAAATAATACTAAATATATTTATGGTATACAACATATTCTGAAATATGTACAGAAGGCACAATGGCTTGATCAAGCTAATTAGCATACACATTCATATACTTATTGTTTTTTTGGATCAGTGAAGACACTTAAAATTTGCACTCGGAAGTTTTCATGAATACAACACAGTTATTAACTATAGTCCCCATATCACGCAACTATTATATCAATGTATTCCTTCTACCCAGCTGAGATTTTGAACGCTTTGACCAACATTCCCTGGACATCCTGTGTCCTAGACCTCATGGCCGCATTCTAATCTCTGCCTCTCTGAGTTCTTTAAGATCTCTTTCAATAATAATAAAATAGTGTCCTGCAAACGAAGATCAACCTCACTTTTATGTAAAGCCAGCACAGGGCCTGCAGTGTAAGTTGAGAAAGACCTATTTAAAAGGTTTTTTCTCTTTGCCAAAAGGAAGAACTGGCATTATGATGCTAAGATAACCCCAACACATAGCTGGGCATGGTGCCACATGCCTGTAATCCCAGCACTTGTGAGGCTGAGGCAGGAGGATTGTCATGAGTTCAAGGCCATCCTCTATAACATAATGAGTTTAAGGCCAGTCTGAACTACACAGCAAGATCCTGTCTCAAAAATAAATGAATAACCCCAACAAAATCCATTTTTTGCTAGCTAGCAACAAGTGTACATTTACCAATGTATTGTACACACACACATTATACACTCACTTACCTATTAATTTGTATTCCAATTATGTTCATCACAGTGACACTCATATGTGTTATGTGATGCCAATGGGGAACAAATAACCACTATTTCACTGCAGACAGAATTCAGCAGTAACTAGTTTCTTGTACACAAAGACCCTACCAGCTAGGAAGCTGTGATACATGCGCTATGCTTCCTCACAGCCCCCGCCAGGCCATCGGATGGTCACACCCCATGCACACTGAAGGACGCCACTACACGTATGCTCAGACGTGCTCCACGTCTTCGAGAGGAGCCTGGCTTTCTCGTGCACACAGCTGCTCACGTGGAGACCTTTGATGCATGGGCTTTCAACGCCCAGTGTGTTTACAGAGTGGATCCCAGCTGGGATCTCCTGCTGCAGGAAATGCTAGCTATGATACAGAGCACAGTACATTTCAATTAAAGCAGAAAGAAACTGCTACTTTCATAGATAGTACACTAAAAATTTAGATGTGTCTAGAATGCTAACTAGGTAAAAAGTGTTGGAGTCATTAGACAGAATATTTTCAGGTGTGTGATAACTTAGACCAGATCATGCTGTGTTCACTTTCTCATCTTCAGCATTTTATTTCAAATCGGTGTCAGGAAGAAAGAAAGAGAGAAAGAAGAAAGAAAGAAAGAAAGAAAGAAAGAAAGAAAGAAAGAAAGAAAGAAAGGAAGGAAGGAAGGAAGGAAGGAAGGAAGAAGAAAGAAAGAAAGAAAGAAAGAAAGAAAGAAAGAAAGAAAGAAAGAAAGAAAGAAAGAAAGAAAAAAAGAAAGGCTCACCTTGGGAGGCATCGCGCAGAGCAGAGGGCGAGTGGAGGGAAGCGAAAGCTCACCTTCCCTGCGGGGACGTGGTGCTGGCTTGGTGGAGGTTGCCTGGGAGGTGTGTGGGCGTTTGCCTCTTCAGAGGAGCATCTCGAAGCCTAGATGTGAGCGCACCGACTCTCCAGGGAACCTGGGCCTGGATTAAGCTCCGGCGCACCGCTGCTCCCCATTGCAATCACTTCCCCAGTGCCCCTCAGCCGCCTGACTCCCTTCGCCCTGATCATGTCCGTCACTCAAGGTTCTGCGGTTCCAATTCACCTTCCTGTGCAAGCTTGGACCAAAGCATTTCAAAGGAAGACAAAATTATAGATAGTATATTTTTGCCAAAGGAAGACAAAAATAATGGCATAACTGAAGAAATTAATTTTTAAAATATGAAATTAGAAAAGCTTAGGAAGTACAAGGATTTTATCTTTTCTTCCATCATAAATTTCTAGAGGTAGAAATCGTATATTTCTACCTCTATGTGGCTGAAACTAGAATCCTGGCTTTGGATTGTTTACCTCCTTGTTCTTAATCTCCACATGGTAGGTAAATTTGTGTTTGTGGCCATTGATATCAACTCTTGGACTATTCACCACTATTTCAGAGAAAGCCAAAGGGTCTTATTTCATTCTTGTGGCCCACTTTGGGCCTCCTCATTAGTTCCTTGGCATAGCTCTTTCACTGCTAATGTGGGAAAATCGGGTGTTATAATGTCTGTCTCCTCAAAAATAAGTGACAAATCCTAATACAGAAAACACATGCAATTCTACTGGAGTTTGATTCACTTGGTCCCATCGTAAAACAGGCTCCATAAAATTAGATCATCAAGAAACAATAAATTCTTCAGGCTTTCTTTGCAGTTTTTTCCTCCCTCCTAACATTTTCCTTCATCCCCCAGGTGCTCTTGGCTGATTTTTGCTAATTGCTGTAAAAGGCTCTCACCTTCCTCCAGCCCCTCCACCTGAAGAAGTTTTTTTCTAACTTCTTTTCCACCCTCCTTTTACCTTTTATTCTGCATCACGTAAGGCCAAATAACCACTCTGGCCGTCCTAGTCATGGTGTAGCCAAAGTCTCCTCAGCCTTGTGGTAAAGGTGGGGAGGAGCCAGTGGGAGAGACAGTGAAGCTAGGGTCCTTTTCAGTGGACTTGGTGGGGGAACGTCTAGGAATTCTTGGGTGTGGATAAATTGTGTTCTTCTCTACGTCGAGTCAGGTTACCCATCCTGAGTCTGGTGAGTGTCTCTAGCACGTGTCCAGTCTTCTTTGAAAAACAGACAGATCAAGAACCCTCCACAAGAATCCTCCTACTTTCTATCCTATGCCTGTGTCCCTCACCAATTGTCTAGGACAGGGGTGGCGAACTGCCCCAACTGCAGCCTAAAACCCACTTATTTGTCACAAAGTCTCAGCACTGCAATTAAACCTGAGTTCTGAGGTTTAATTTAGAAAAAAAAAACCAACTCAGGCATTAACATCTATTTTCTTAAAAAAAGTATGCACGTGCCATAGGTTCATTCCCGCCAGTCTAGGACTCAGGCCATTTTTGACGTTGGGGTGACCTGTTTTAAATGCTCTGAGTTGGTTGGGCAGTGCTCTGCCCCTTACTTTGGGAGTCCCATCAATCAACAGTCTGGAAAGCAACCCTTATTTTTTAAAGTTTATCAATCTTTTTTTTTTCATCCAAACAAAATGGAAAATTCTTGTTGCTTTTTCCTTTTGAAATGGTCGTTGGGCTTTTCAAGTGATTTTCCTCCTACGTATTTTAACATTGGCCTCAGATTTGTGAATTTTGTGAATTTAATATGGCGTTTAAGAAAGGAATATATAGCTCAAAGTAGCAAAAGCACATTTGAAATAGTTGCAGGAATTGAGAAGATAAGACACTGGGAATGCTGAGAGTCAATTATTTTTTGAAATTTTCAATACACTTTCTGGATCAGCGACCTGGTCCCTCCACTCCCCCTGCTTTGACAAGAAACTCCACGGTTTGCAGGAACACAGTGGTTTAATAAAATTGGCCTTCTTCCTTCCACTAAAAGTTTACCTGCGAGAGCCCCGAACATAATAAAATCAGATTATGAAGGCAATCATATTTACTTGTAATAAATCAAATCTTGCAGACATCAGTTAAGTCTCCCTACCGCACTGGGACAATATCATGCATGCATACATCAATACCTGAGGTGTCAGAAATATATTTCATAAGTTCAGAAAAATTGCACGCACCCTTGCCGCACCATTATGAGCAGTGAATTTGTAATGTGAACATTATGATGTATAAAGTGGCTTTGTTCCTACATTTAATAAGCACTGCATGTCAAGCCCACAAACATAATGGAATTTGCTGGTGATTTCTTACCATTAAATGTAGGTTATTGCTTTCAGAAAAAAAAAGATAAAGAAAAAAGAAAAGAACTTTTCCATGCTTTGCCACCATTATCTATTTCTAAGCACTAACCTTCTTCAATATAGCAGTAGCCTCCTTAAATTAGTAAATAAATAAATAAAACCAGTCCCACCACTGTGACATTAAATTAGGTTGAACCGAAATAACTGTTGGCCCCAGTCTTTGTCTGGTATTAGCTGCTATGAAAAGCTATGCTTTCCTTTTTCAAAGACATATTTTAAAATTACAGTGGCCCAAAAATCTCACTGTCTTCTCTATAAAGGTCTCCAAACAATATGACATTTCCATGGTAGCTTCATGAAACTTTTATGGTTCTTTTCTCTAATACTTCAAATTGGTACAAGATGGAATCTGAGTTTAAGGAGTTAGTAAATTTTGCAGTATAATTTGAGGGAAATGGCATTTGTGTATATGTGTTTTAAGCATCTTTTCATAATTTTGGAGGTTCATTATAAGAATGAATATATGCCTGTGTGTAGAGTTCCTAAACAATTGGCTATTGAATAACAAAATCAATGTAGAATATTCTTTTCTAATTTTTTGACAGAATACTTTTCTCAGCAACCAATATTTTCAAGATCTTGCTGCATTAAAGATGAGTTTATGCTCATGTCTGGAGAAAGATGGTCAGTGCAGCTGTAGGGACCAGAAAGGGCCACAGTGGAATGGATGTGTCTGCATGGGGTCAAGGTCTGCTGTGGAAGACAAGGGCATCTTGGATGCGCCCTGTGATGCTGGAGTTATGTTCCACCATCCAGAGAGTTTGTTACTTCTCACTGGTCACAGAATTGGCATCTGGAAGGAGACTTCAGCTTTCCCACAAGCTTCTTTCCATTCTTCTCCATTCTATTCCACATGTTCCCATCAGGACTGTTCTGTCCAACCCACTTCATTTTGTAGCTGCCTCGAGTGGAGTGTTGTTACACTTGGTAAGTTGAATTTTTTGATGAAGTCACTACTTAGCTGGAGTCTACAGTGTAAGGAGACAGGCCCATGACAGCGTGTGAAGGGTCACTGCTAACATGAGCTTCCCATGGATGTTCAGTGAGAGCTGGCGACATATGTGATTCTTTCTTTCCTTTCTCTCAGCTTTCTCCAAGCTGTGCATCTTGTGGTGGGTTTGGGTCCACGGAAAAGGGTGTGTGTTGTACTTGTGCAGAAATCTAGAAGGTAGAAATATCTGGCAATATACTTTGTGGGAGGAAGACTTTTTTTTTATGGTTCCAGGAATTGATCTCAGGACCTTACACTTGCCAGGCAGGGGTTGTTCTACTGAGCTATAATCCCAGTCTAGCAGAAATTTAATTACTTCTTCATGTTTCTCCTTAAATTCTGCCCAGAGAAATTTGAAGCACCTCTTTTAAAAAGCGCAGAGTTTTTACTTATCACAGGGTATTTGTAAGTGGAACATTTTTCCCTTTTTGAGTCTAAGCAATAAATATTTCCATTCACAACTTCTCTCAAAGATGCTTTTTAAAAAACCACCCACTCCGGATCTCCAAAACAGCTTGATATTTAGAGTCCCAGGTCTTACGTTCATAATGGGATACATAGACAGCAGAAAAGCAAAATCCTGCACTGCAGGGAGCTGAAAACACCACTTGTGTTGACCTTGAATTTAAGAGAAAAAGAAAAGGAAGAAGAGAAGCAAATAGAGAAGGAGGAAGAGAGGAGACAGACCACAATGGCTGCAAGACTTACGGTATACCAAGCTCCATGTCACCATTCTCCCATGCTTTTAAACACTCCATGACCATTCAAGGCAACGACAAAGGTTTTCCCTAAAGTCGTGGGCAGGAATCCAATACAGACAGGATCCATGCCGTTAAGGGGCAGGACAGTGCTTTCCACTTGGGTCCACCTCTTCTGATCACACTGCATGGGTATCACTGCATTTACTCCCTTCCTGATAAAACCATCTCCGAGAGCAAATGTCCGATGTCTTTGGGTTACTTTTTGTTTCTAAATTCATCTAATTCAGCTGACTACAACCTTAAGATTTTAAGGCTTTAGGGTCTTCAAATGCTTTCTTTATAGCTAGCTGACTGCTCAAAAGCAAATTTTATTGGTGGATTTAGTTTTCAATTAAGCAGATAAATGAATGTGGTTTGAATATTTATGGCCTTTAAAATTCATATGCTGAAATTATCATCCTCAAGGTGATAGCACTAGAAGGTCAGGACTTTGGGAGGCGCATACAGTTAGTGTCTTGATTAACTGTATTAGTGTCCTTATAAAAGAGGTCCCAGGAAGATTCCTGACCAGTTCTACCCTGAGAAGGCCGCTGTCTGTAAGAAGTGGTCCACCAACAAACACAGGATCTCCTCGTGCTCCACTCTTGGATTCCTCAGCTCCAGAGCTGTGAGAAATAAGTCTCTCTTATTTCTCAGCAACCAAGTCCACGGCATTTTGTGTCAAAGCCTGAACGGACAGAGAGGAATCATGGCTTTCATGCTTGAGAGTGACGTGGTTTCCTAGTGACCTTCCCTCATATTATCAGGTGTTGAACAATGAGGATGTAGTATAGTTGCTGGGTAATGTGTCAGCTTGTCTAGACTGAGCTGCTCTCCACAGGAATCCCTTTCTGTCAGTTTCTGGCTCAGATGGATTACCAGATCGGTTCTGTATGCAATTTACAGGCAAAAGCAAAGCAGCAGCCATGCTACAGCTCCCATGCTATCTATCTGTTGGCTTCACTGGTGTGGGCAGCGGATGATCTGACAACTGCCCCTCCTCTCCTTGGTCTTCCTTGGGATTCTCTGGCTCCTACACTAAGTGAGTCTTCAGCCCACAGGGAAGTGCACCATCCTCTATGGGTTCTCACAGCACTGAGGTCTGAGCAGGTGAGCGCTGACACGGCTTCACTGCAGGCTTGTGGTTTCAGCTCATGGTCATCTGTCCCTCCTTGTCCCTGCTCTCCTGAACTGTCACTGGTAGAACTGTATCTCCCCAAGTAAGATAAGATATAAGGTACCGTCCCACTGGCATTTTACCATATGTCCCTACTTGGAAATAAGATCGTCACAGAGGCAATAAGTTAAAATGAGGTTGCATGAGCCCATCCTAATGGACCTGATCTGCTTTGACTTGGATCCTTATAAAAAGGGGACGTTTAGACACAAAGGCTTGCACAAAGAGGAAGTGATGGGAAAAAACAGGGGGAATGCTCTATTGAGGTAGGGAACTGAGGAGATCCATTTACAAGCCAAGGTGGCAAATTTTCTAGCAAAGCTCCGGAAGCTCAGTGGGATCATGAAGCAGACCCTCCCTCTTACCCTTGGAAGACACCAGATCTGCTGGACCACACCTTAATTCTGTATTTCCAAACTCTAGCACGAGACAACAATGCATCCACCTTATCATAAGCCGCTTGGGTTCTACACTGTTATGGCAGCCCTGTGGGCCTGAAGCTATAGCATCAGATGCATAGCACCTTATCAAGACAACTTCATCAGTTTTCTCCGCACTAGAAGATTAAGTCTCCAGCGGTTCTGTTTCTCTGAGCTTTAAATTAGTTTAGAAAGGACTGTAAAGCTCCCAGCTCAGTTGCACAATGGGTAGTTTAAGGGTAAAAAGAAGAAGAACACTGCTGTCATTCTGATAGACAGAATAAACCCATGTTTTAATAAATGTAAAACACTGATGGCTTATAACGAAGCTTTTTTTCCCTCACAACCACCTCGCTGTACTATTAAACTTGTTATTTTATTGATGTTACCTGTGTTAGCTAAACACATTAGTGACAGCTACCTCGTTTGCATGGCTTAAAAGCAGTAATTTTTATCTTTGCAAAGTCACAGAACAAACCCTGAACAATTTTATGCTCTTTCAAAGAAGTTGAATACAAATTCAAGGAATATTATCCCACTTACTGCTCTATGTAACAGAATTAACGTGTATTAATGTTGCAACTGTCTCTCAAAGAAGACATCGATACTTGGTGGATAAATCACTTTGTTTAAACTCTACCAGTGTCCTTTGGAGGTAAGAGAGAGCGCCTGGCAGTGGGAAGTCGAGGAGCAGCACGCTGGGGTTCATCTCCACTCCCACGCACCCAACATGCTATTTCCTCAAGGAAAACAGCAAATTTCCATCGAGGCTTTACTGTCCTGGAATTTCCAGTAAAACTATCACAATAATGGTTTTTTCTTAAAGTGCAAAATTGCTTTGGACCTAGGCCAAGGAAGACTTATTCAGTACTAAGCCATAAAGCCTAACGATGAATAAACATGCTCCAATGTTTTCCACAAAGTATTATTTTTATATTTCCAAATTTCCTTTTGAATTACTAGCATCTTTCTACACCACAGTATATCATTCTGTAAATTTTCATTTATTTTTATTTAATCCTTTCTTTCGAAGACAGATTTAAAAAAAAAAATCAAATATCCATAGTTACCTGAGATTCAGCCTTTGAAATGCAGTCTCTAACTAGGCTTTGCAAAACAAAGATTTAGTGGTCTCCCTTAAAATGCTGTTGTAGTCTTCACACAGGTGTTCCGTTCAGCTGTAAATTTTTAGAAGTGTACTGACCATCGGACTTGTGAAGTTAGCATCTTTCCTAAGGTGAAACACAGATCAACTCTAATCAGTACATGTTCCCAGGATCTAATGGCTTCCAGCTGTTTTTGGCACTGCTTTTTCACTTGATTCTATATAACTTCCTTACATTGTTATGGAGAACTTGGATGTCAGATATTCATCATTTTGTCAAATTTCGTTCCTCTTCTTTACCATGTGCTGTGTGCCGCAGCCAATATAATTACCTGGTACATTCATTTACATGCAACACCCCTCTCCTAGGAAGAGCCCTATGTGAGGGATGTATTTACTTTTCAATAGCAAGTTCTGTTTCCGTTGTCTTTTTAAAAAATTAAGGTTGGGGGTTAAAAAGTAGTAAGATATTTCCTACCAGAGATCTTGACAGAGTAACAATTACTTATTGGATTATTTAAGCTCCCCTATGCAAATTGACTTATTTGCTTGGATAGTCAAAACAGTGAACTTAAAGGTAGCTCCGGGGGGCGACATAATTATGGTTGTTAAGAATAAAATATTACCAGTGAAGGGAACTGCATACGCTTTTCAGAGACAGTAAGCAGTAAAGAAAGAACTAGGACTATATCAGGCAGAGAGTTGTTGGGAACAAAGTCAGTCAGCTGCTTCCAGAAGTGGGGAAGGAAGGAGAAGGGCAGAGGGAGGTGGGGGTGGTGGGGGGTGGGAATGGGGACATACACCAGTAAAGCCACAGGCGTCCAAGGGGCAGGGCTTCACTGGTTTGAATCACCAAGCTATTGCCTTTGCCGCTGAGTAATCACCTGCTACCTTCTGCAAAGCAGTTCGGAAGAAGGTGAAGCAGGAAGCCCTGGCAGCAGAGCATAAAGTGGAGTAAAAATCTGTTAGGAAAGTGAGAGTGAAACCCAGAGTCAGATGTCAGACAGGGTTGAGCAGAGTTACATTTTGGATGCTCATACGGATGTAAATATTTCTTTGAATTATGCAAGGAGTTTCTAAAGAAATAAGATTGACAAAGCAGGAATTAACACAGCATTTAGTAAAATACATTCATGTCTTAGTTACTGTTTACTCATTGCTGAGACAAAATACCTGATGCCCAAAGTTGGGAAATTGTATTTCTTACAATTTTTGGAAGTTTCAGTTCATACTCAGTTGGCTCCAAGGCAGAGCGGCATGGCAGGGCCGCAGTTCATGGTGGCTGCACACAGCAAGGCGGAAAAGGACAAGAGAGAGAGAAAGACGCCTTCTTCCTGCCATTACATCACATCCTGGCTCCACCCCTAGGTGGCTGTAGCACTGACACCACCAATCCAGGTGCATGGCAATGAACCAATCACAAATGCATAATGCAAACACATGAGGTCTGGGGGCCACTGATATAAACTATGACAATTTGCTTTAACAGAAAGGCAACATTGCCAGGAGTATTTGTGTGTGAAAAAAAGCAATTAATAAGTTTTCAGGATGCCCGGCTTGTGGTTCTAACTCTGCCATCAACTTTTCTTTTTCTTTCTTTCTTTCTTTCTTTCTTTCTTTCTTTCTTTCTTTCTCTTTCTTTCTTTCTTTCTTTCTTTCTTCTTTCTAAAAAAACCTTTACGTGTTTATCTGTGAAATGAAGAATCTAGCATAGATAGAACAGGCGGTGCTTCCCAACTTGGCTTTTGGCCATGAACCACCTGGTCCAGCTGCAGTCTTGCAGGAGGCCCCTATGCAAAGCCCAGTGGCTATCCTGGAAGCTGAGGTGATATGCAGCCTCACACTGTGGAACTCTACTCTCTTCCGCTCCCATCACAGCAAAGTCCAGGCTGCCGGGGGCAGTGTCTTCTGGAACTACAGCTACCAAGGAGATGAGTCACCCTCCAGAGTTATAGTTTGTGTGCTTATTGTTTCTCTCCAGTCATTCTGAAGTTTCTGGTTCAAGGTCACCTGCTTTGGGAACCTGTCATGTACAATTACTCAGGTTTCCCTTCTTTTAATTTCTTGCTTCAGTCATGTTCTGAATTTGCTCTTTGCTTGTTCTTGGCTTTCTTCAATTAGAGCACTATTACTACTGTCTCCTCCGTCACACTGGCGTATCAGCTCTTTGCTAATCTATTTTCCTTGGGTATTCTCTGATGTGGGTTACAGTTCCACAGCCTGAGAGACAACTTTCTCCACCAGTTTTCATCAACCCATTGCTCTTCCTCATCCTAAAATGCTCAGGCCAACATGTTCTGAGTACATGCAGTTTTTTTTTTAATTTTTTTTACAATATCCAATGCTTGTATTTCATTGTATTAAAGATTGTTGATGAACTGAATTAATGAATGATAAATTCACTCAGTCATAGTATTTCCCTTATATGTGATAATCTGTGTTTCTTCAGGTTGTCATTATTTCTATCACTACTATGAGTCAGAGATTAAAAAAGAAATATGATAAAATTGGCGATAAAATATGGGGCTTTTTTCAAGTTTATTTTTTTGATTTCTGTTTTTGCATCAGAGAATACATGTGCATAGTCTTCAATGTCTTACAGTTCTACAGGACTTCTAACAAGTGACATTTCTTACTGTACTTCTTATTCCTGGTCCCTACCTCTTAAAAATTACCATTCTTCTTTTAGCATTTTCTTTTGGTACATGCCTCCACATTTTTAAATAATAATTTAATGTTTTTCATTTTGTTTTAGGTATTTTATACTGACCAGTGGTCAAACTGAAACCCCTGAAAGCATATATCCACTCTATTCTGTTCAAACTCCTAAAGCAGTTACATGAGAGTTTATATAAACCATTAGTGCTTACATGGTTACCGCTCTTCAAATGTTACTTACATCTGAACCTTATAAATCACAGTAATATTGTGGAAGCACTAATTTCTGTTTTTCTTGGAGTTGGCAGTTGCCTTATTCATTGTCTTATTATTCATAAATTCTCGTCACAAGTATAATTTGCTTAATACAGTCAATAAAACCAGGTAACCTGTTAACTGTTTGCTCTTTTTTCTTTTTTTCCCTCTTACAGATATTTACCCTCTTGTTCCAATTTTGCTGGTTTGCTTATTTGAACTGACACGGCTGTAGTTCTAGGTTTTTGTTTTATTGTCTTGAGTTGTACCTTCTGTTTTCTGGATCCCATGTTTTCCTCTTTTTTAATCTTTTACTTCATTTTGGTATTGCTTATTCTCTAGTGAGTTTCTGACAAATGATGCATTGGAACTATATTTTTCAAGAATTTTTCTATGTTTGGGAGAGGCTGGGAAGATGGCAGATTGATAAGTAGCAAGGTAAAGTGCCTCTCTGAGAGAAACAGCTCACATGCTAGAATTTAACACCATGGAGAAAACAAGACAAAAGGAGAGGGATTCTCATGATCCAGGAAGAAACTAAAGAAAAAGAAAAATAAAGAAAAGAAAAACGTGGACAGAAGGCTGGAGCCAGATGTGCTCTCACTGGAGCCAGTCCCATGGTGTGCAAGGCACCACTGCTGGAGTGTGACAACTTGTGGTCATGCTGAAGTCGGGGGTTGGTGAGCAGGAGGACCTCAGCAGAAGGATGCATCACAACAGAGAATGGAGCTGGCATGGAGATCTGCACTGTCCCATGGTGAGTGCTCAAAATTTGGTCCTCCCATGGGAGGAGGTGACTGGCTGGGTGACATATTGGGATCAGGCAGGACAGGCTTGAACCCAGAACCATAGCAGCTTTAGTTGGTCGCTCCTGGCATGGAGCAGATTGGTGGGAACAGCTTGGATTGAGTCTTGCGCCTGTGTGGGACACAATTGCCAGGGACAAAGTTGCCCCCAAAACTGTCCTGAACCAATTCCATCCGTGCGGCACACATCAAAGTGGTGAAGACCCCTGGAGGTTGATTGGCTCGGAGGAAAGGGGTCAGCCTGCACCACCCCTGCTTGTACCTCAATGATCAACAGCAAACTGGAGAGGGCAGCAATCCCTAGCCAGCATGGTTCAGAGTGATTGTAACCAATATAGAAAGGGACTGGGACTTCCATTATACACAAGAAACCAGAAACATGACAAGAAAAACAAACAAAAAAAGTCTCCAGTCACCAACCCAAACAATATGGGTCCAAGAGAGATAAACACAGAAGAGATCAAGGGCAGCAAATCTTCAGTATTGGAAGCAGCATCAGCTGACATGAAGAAATATCTTTGTAGCATTATAGAAGAACTCAAAACAGAAATACTAATACAAGTAAAGCAAGCTATAAGAAGATTAATTTAAAAATGCTAAGCACCCCTCAAGAAGACACAGATGAAATAATGGAGGAACACAGAAAAAGGAGGAAAACCTTCGATGAAGAATATAAAAAAAAATCTAGAATACGTGAAAGAGATTCAAAGAGATTACCAGGAAACTAAAAACTCTGCTGGAAGCTGGCAAAACTATTTGAAAGAAACTAAAGATAGACTATCAAAACTTGAAAACAGGTTTGCAATGTGTGATCGCAAAAGGAAAGATCTCTTAAAAATAACAAGGAACCAGGAAGTAATAATACAAAGCTAGAAGACAAGAAGAGGATGTATAACTTAAGTATAAAAAATATGAGTGAAGAAGCAGGGGTAAACATAAATGAAATGCAAAGGCTATTTACAGAAATAACTAAAGAAAACTTCCCAAGCATAGGAAAAGGAAATGATATTCAGATATACAAGGCATAGAGAACTCCAGCCAGCTAAACCAAAACAGATCTACACCCAGACATATAATAATCAAGATCCCAGAAATTCAACCCAAGAACAGAATATTAAAAGCCATCAGAGAAAAGGAACACATCACTTATAAAGGAAAACCTATCAAAATCGTGACAGATTTCTCAACACAAACCATCAAATCAAGAAGAGCTTAGAGTGAAGTATTCCAAGCCCTGAAAGAAAATAACCTCCAACCCAGATTGATGTACCCTGCAAAACTATCTCTCAAAATTAATGGAGAAACAAGAGGCTTCCATGACAAAGAAGAACTGGGGAAGTTCATGACACCAATACAACCCTACAAAAAGTACTGAAGGACATGAGAGAGAGAGAGAGAGAGAGAGAAAGCACCAGGGTTTCAGGAACAGTGGCAGAGAGGCCTCCATGAATGGGGCAGACAGTGGAATGAAGGGGAAAAGTAGACAACCAACAGCAGAAAAATAGCATAGCAGAGATGAGGCAGAGAAGGTTGGCTATAATCTATAACACAGATGGCCTTGATACAGTATAAAAAGAAATACAGGCAGAGTAGATCAGGAGATAGGGTCCACTGAGATGCTCTGTAGGAAATATATTAACCTGAAAGAGAGTTTATAGACTGAAAGTCAAAGATGAGAAAATAATGCTCTATGTGACAGGGAACCAGTAAGGAATAGGGGTGCCTCATCCAGCAGCTGCAGATAGATTGGAAAGACATGACACTTTTGTGCAGTGAAGGACTACTCAGCTATAAGGAAGGAAAACTTTGAGGCTTTTGCAGGTAAAGGAACATAACTTAAGATCAAGCTCAGGGGTAAAAAGGTTCAGAACCACTTAGGTAAATACCGGGTTGCCTCCCTAATCTAAAAACGAATAGAGTCAGTGGTATCCAAAATGTACAATGCACCCTGTGAAAGAGAAAGAGGCAGAATTGTCTAAGAAAGGAAGGCAGACGACATTGTTAATAGTGTATCATGATTTAAAACCCAAATTGTTCTTATCACTCTGTTTAGTTTGGTTGTATTCTGTTTCAGTCTATTTACTTGTACTAGATTTGAGGGCATAGACAGCTATTCCAAAAATAGCAGGATATACTGCAGTAACCATCCTTAATTTCCTATTAATATAATCTGAAGCCTTGTATTACTTACACTGTCTTATTATGACTGATCTTATTTGAATATGGTTTGTTAGATTGCTGTCTTATCTTGACTGATTTTATTCAAATCTGTTATGTTTGATAGTATTGAGTATGAGGGTATAGGCAACTATTATGAAGATGATAGGATTCACTAGGATACCCACTCTGGTTTGACTATTACCTGATTTTGAAGTCCTATAATGTCTCCAATGTTTTGTTTTTATTAATATTGTTCTATACTGCTATGTTCAATTTTACTATGCCTGATGATAATAGACAATTCTATTGAAGATAACAAGAGATATCATAGTAACCATTGTAGATCACCTGTATTGTGGTTTTAATCTTGTGCTATGTCCATCCTTTTGTTTTGAATGACCCTGTTTTGTTTTCTTTCTCATTTGTTTTTGTTCTTTTCAAAATAAAATAAAAAAATAAATAAAATTTTTGTATCTTTACTTTTGGTTGATAGTTTGACTCCATGAGGATTCTTGGCTGAAAACCAATTTTTCCTGAAATTCAAGAGCATTTTCTTCTCCTTCATCTTCCTCTTCCCATTCTTCCTCCTCCTCCAACTCCACTTCTACCTCATCTGTCTTTACCTTTTCCTGTTCTTTCTTCACACCACTAACGTTTTATGATATGATTCATATTTTTGCACTTTGGACACCTCTGGTATCTTCTCATAAGCCATGGCCTTCTGATATTTTATAATATAATGAGTAGCTATTATCAGTCTGAAGATTCATATATTACTTTCTAGAATTTTTTGAATTCAGACTTTTTAATCATTTATTCTGTTATGCTTTTTTGGGGAAATTCTATTATGCAAAACTGGGGATTTGGGATTTACTGGTTACATGGGTACGTGGGTCCCAGGGCAAAATTAAATTGCCAAGTGTATTAATGCCCAAAATTTACTAACAATTTGAAGATATCCAAATAAAGCATTAAACTGTGGGGGAACCTCTGAAGTATGAGCCCTTCTTTGAGTGTGGGTGCTATATTTCTATAGGATCAGTCTTTGATTTAGGTGCCCAATCACTTCTGAGATAAATCTTAGACTAGTTCCACTTACAGCCTTACCTGTCCTTCCATTCTTACGAGGCACTGGTGACCCATCGCAGAGTTCTTTGTGTTCCATGGTGCAGGTGACCCTGCTTCTTGCTCTCCTCTCCTCCTCTAAGCCTCTTCCCCCCATTGTGCTTGGCTTTCCTGGCGCTTTAGTCCTCCTCCTGTCTCTGGGCCTGCACAATTATGTTGATGTCTTTCATACTGTCATCTCTTCTCTTGCTCACTTTGCCCATATAAGATTTTGTCTTCTTGTCATACATCTATTTTC